>CM065735.1:2509027-2536527 GCA_033310375.1 Conus canariensis
TGGACTGACATCCCATTCCTCCTGCATGGAACAATATGGACTGACACCCATTCTCCTGCATGGAACAATATGGACTGACATCCCATTACTCCTGCATGGAACAATATGGACTGACACCCCATTACTCCTGCATGGAACAATATGGACTGACACCCCATTACTCCTGCATGGAACAATATGGACTGACACCCATTACTACTATACGGAACAATATGGACTGACATCCCATTACTACTATAGGAACAATATGGACTGACACCCCATTACTACTATACGGAACAATATGGACTGACACCCCATTACTCCGGCATGGAACAAGATGAGACAATCGCACAAACAAGACAGGTAGCTGAACATAAGGCACATTCGTTCAGACAGACAACAAAAAATCTTTTCACGAAAACATTCACACTTAGATGACTCAGCTACTGTGTCCTCATCGATCAAGGCTCTCCATTAACATTTACAGACAAATATCAATGAAAATGCCCGGGGAATCACTGTTAGATCCCTCAACTACTGTGTCCCCATCGATCAAAGCTCCCCATTAACATTTACAGACGAATATCAATGAAAATGCCCGGGGAATCACTCTTGGATCCCTCAGCTACAGTTTCCACATCGACCAAGGCGCCCCGCTAACTTTTACAGAGGAATATCAATGACAATGATCTGGGAACTGACTCACGCACCTCGCAATAAATCATTCCAGCTGTCAGGAAGAGCATGTTTCAGCGCTGTTGCAAGCTGCACGATATTGATTTTAAGATTCGCACACTACATTTGGTATCAGAATAAACTCATTCTTTGTCATTCGTTCCAAGACTTGGGCACAATAGAATGTGGAGAACAACATTTAAAACTTAGTGCAACAAGTTGTTCTTTAACTAAGGAAGGCCGAGTCTATAGTAGTTCGTTTACAGCCTCTTTAGGGTTCGATTCTGTGTTAGGACTGGTCTATGAACTGTTTCCTACCTAGGGTCTGGGCAGGGGGGGGGGGGGGGTTAATATAGGGATAATTTATGTCATACCTCTCCCGGAACTGCTAAAATCAATGTAAGTGGTATGTTATTTTATAAGTTAAAACGCCCACCCACCCACCACCCCCCCTTCACCCTTCCTCCTGCCCCACCCCCACCCCTTTTAACCCTTAAGCAGCAACATTTTAATCTCAGAGAACTCTTCACATTCCCCACCTTTGTCATACAAAAATGTTTACATGGATGTCATATAAACGTTTCAAAGTTGACTCCGAATGTGTCATTAAAAAATGCTGCTGATAACGATGACGACGACTCATATACAGCGATGACGACGAGGACGAAGGCCTATGCAAAGTGATGAAAACGACGTGAGGTCGATGACAAGGAGGATCAAACTGGAGTGTGTCAGCGTGTGTGTGTGTGTGTGTGTGTGTGTGTGTGTGTGTGTGTGCGTGCGTGCGTGCGTGCGTGGCGTGCGTGCGTGCGTGCGTGCGTGCGGTGAGTCAGTGTGGTCTGGGGGCCGAGCACCGTCGTGACGTGTCTGCACCCCAGCACTGAAAGGATGGCACCGTCTGGCACTACCTACGGCAGACACAGCCAAAAGAAAGACTCCGCCACACTGACTGGCTCACAGGACCTCTCACAGTCAGCGGCCTCTCGCTCCTAGCGGCAAACAGACAGGCCATTCCACAGTCAGAAGTGGCGGCCTCTCGCTCCTAGCGGCAGACAGACAGGCCATTCCACAGTCAGAAGTGGCGGCCTCTCGCTCCTAGCGGCAAACAGACAGGCCATTCCACAGTCAGAAGTGGCGGCCTCTCGCTCCTAGCGGCAGACAGACAGGCCATTCCACAGTCAGAACTGGCGGCCTCTCGCTCCTAGCGGCAGACAGACAGGCCATTCCACAGTCAGAAGTGGCGGCCTCTCGCTCCTAGCGGCAAACAGACAGGGCCGGTCGGATTTTTCATCAACTAAAAAAACGCATCACATGAAAATGGGAGGTCACGTGCCTTTAAACGTGGTTACCCCAATGGAGAGAGCATTGTCTTCCATGTCTACGTGATTTTCTAACGAGTTGAAACAAACAAAAGAAGAAAAAAAAGAAAAAGAAAAAGAAGAAAACAACAATCATAATACTCCCATCAGGAGAAAGAAACTCGCGGAGAGCGTGGCAGCAGAGTCCTCAGATGAGAAGCCCCCTTCAAGCAAGTGTTTCGGCCCTTATCTCCTGACACTCCGGGGGGGCTGGGCCACACCCGGTTCATGACTCCGGATGTCCCTCTGCTGCCCCTTTTTTCCCATCTTGGGACGAGCCATGGCTGGGATTCGAACCCATGACCCTCTGGACATGCTCATTTTCCACTTAATGACTCGAACTCTAACCACTAGGCCACTGGGGCACCTGATATTTGTAGGGAAATTTAATTTAAATTTAATTTGAAGTTCACGTTTGTTCCTCCTTGACCAGATCCAGCTTGAACACCTCTCTGCCGCTTCTGCCATTGCTTTCAGGGCTCTGGTTTTTTCCCTCCTGCAACTGAGAGCTGTTTCATGAGGCTGTATGCAGACGTAACTACAAACCCCCTAGCTCCAATTTCTGCAGTGAGGACTTTGACCTGATAGCCTTCTCTCCTCAGGCTGTTTGCCAGATCAGCATACTTTTCAGTCTTGTAGATTTGAGCTGCCTCCATTCTGTTCTCATATAGCACCGTGAGCTCGATCATGATCAGCTGCTTGGTTGACTGAAAGTGAACTACTATGTCTGGTCTCATGCCACTCTTGCTGATGATCTGTGGGTGACTCTTCCATTCTGGGAGGTCTGCGGTGCACTCCCAGTCATCTGCCCCGTCCAGCAGACTCTGTCTGCATGTTCCGAGTGGCACTGTTGTTCTTCGCCATGATTTGCTACCTCCTGCCGTGAAGAATGTTGCGGGTGCTTTTGGAGTCCTGATTTTCCCTTATGTGGTATTGGTACTAGCCCAGACTACTTGTACAATCTCTTTGAGCACTCGGTTGTGCATCCATGTCTACCTTCCTTGAGCCAAGGCTACTTTACATGAGCTTAGGACATGCTCCACTGTTTGTTTTTCATGGCAGAGGGGGCATGCAGGATCGTGTATTTTTCCCCCACTTCACCAGGTTTGCATTTGAGGACAGAAGGTCATATGCAGATCTGAGAATGAAGCTGATCCTGAGAGGGGCCATGTGTCAAATGTCATTCCAAGTGAGACATCTTTGGAGTGCATTCTCCCACGTTGTCCATTGCCCTTGCTGGCTCTGCTGGACTGCTTTTTGGAGTCTTTTTTGCTCTTCTTCTTTTCTCATCTCCTGAATCATCATGTCTCTTTTGGCTTTTCCTTTGGCCTTTGACCACCCCATTCAGTTTTGGTCACCCCCAGTCCTTGTCTGTTGGTCCGTGTGTGTCCTGTTATTTCTCTGATCTTGAGACTTTCTTTTGCAGAATCCATCACCTCTTGAACTTCCATTTTCTGCCTGTCTTCAGCTGGGGCTTGATTGCTTCTACCACCTTGTCTCCTGAGTCCTCCAGCATGCTTTGAAGTCTGATCTTCCCTGCTTTGTATTCCTCCAGGATGGATTTCAGTGGTAATTTCAACTTTGCTTGGCGACAGTACAGCGCCATGTCAGTGAGACAGGGTGGGACACCAAGCCATTTCCTTGTGAACTTGTTGATTTTGGCTTCCATTGCCTCCACTATGCTGGTGCAGATGTCGCATATCATCAGAGGCCATAGGACTTTGGTATCAGCATGAACTGCAGACACCAGACCTTGTATTTGCCAGGGAGCCCACACTGGTCAATGGTCTCCAAGCCTTCTTCCGACATCTGTTTGGTTTCTTTTACTCTTTGTGTGTCTTTCAGGCTATCATCATACCATCTTCCAAGGCTCTTGACTGGCTCTTCTGTGACTGTTGGAATGGCCTGGTTGGCAACACTGAAGACCACAGATTCGGCCACTTTTCCTTTCCTCAGTGAGAGACTCCGTGATTTCTTTGGCTTGAACTTCATTCTGGATGAGGCAACTATGTCGTCCAGCCTCTCCAGCACATGACGTGTCTCGTCTTCTCTGGATGAAATCACTGTAGTGTCATCCATGAAGGCCTTGAGAGAGGGCATCTTGTATCCATCGCCAAGGTCTGTTTGTCTTGCGTTGCTTGTTGCTGCTTTCAAGATGACTTCCATTGCCAACGCGAACAGTATTGGGGAAATTGCACAGCCCATTGCAATGCCCACTTCCAAGTTGATCCAATCTGTTGTGTATTCCTTGGTAGAGAATCGCATTTAGAAGCCATTGAAGTACTTCTTGAGCATCTCGCAGATGTTCTTTGGCACATGGTACATCTCAAGAGCCAACTGTATCATCTTATGGGGTACAGATCCATATGCGTTTGCCAGATCAAACCACACTACATTCAGGTCTCTCTTTTCTGTTTTTGCTCTTTGGATTGCGTCCCAGATCATTGTGGCGTGTTCTACACAGCCAGCCACGCCTGGATCATCAAAAAACAGTCAGACAAACAAATAAACAAACCAAAAACAACAATAACAAAAAACGACAAAAACTCAATCACCACCACCACCACCCCCCCCCCCCAAAAAAAAAGACCCTCCGCCCCCCATAACTAAACAAAACAATACCCTTAAGGACTAATGGCGACAACGAATCAAAACATAGAAGACTGGTCAAGAATTTCTCACTTCTTTCTTTACATTACAGAGAAAACAAGGACAAACAAGAAGGGACGAAAAACACAACACAACACACACACACCACACACACACACACACACACAACACACACACACACACACACACACAACACACACACACACACACACAACAACATTACTTTATAATAAATGAGATTCATAAACATTAGCTATACATGCACAGCGCTTGAATATATGAACTGTAAAAACTCACTGCATGGTAAGAATACATCCACACGATTGTGCATGCGTGTACACTCATGCACCTAGACGTACGCATGTATCCACGTTTGTCCATGGACACAGCATGCATCTGCACATCCATTTATCTGTACATAATACATACATACATACATACATACATACATACATACATACATACATACTATACATACATACATACATGCATACAGGCATGCATACAGACATGCATACATAGAATGCATGTTTACATAAGAAATATGTGCACTTACAAACTAACACACATACATACATACAGAGAGACAGACATACATTCATAATACACACACATACATACAAACATACATACATACATATCAATTACTTTAATGCATCAACTTGTCAAATCAACAACAATGCACAGTAGTCCAGATTGCAGGCGCATCGAGAAAAGTTATCTTTCACATACTCTCTCTCTCTCTCTCTCCTCTCTCTCTCTCTCTCTCTCTCTCTCTCTCTCTCTCTCTCTCTCTCTGTCCCCACGTCCTTCTTTCTCTCTCCAGCTGCTCCAATTCTTTGTCTGTCAGTGCTTTAGTCAGCTTTATATATCTAATACTATTTAAAGCACAGTTTGAAAGTCAACATCTGTCAGTTTCAAGGCTGGTTCATGAGGTGATTCTGCCTCGACCAAACACGCCACATACATACATACATACATACATACATACATACATACATACATACATACATACATACATACATACATACATACATACATTCAAACAGACAGACGGACAGGGAGGCTGAGAGGTGCTCAAATTAGCATTGGCAAACAAAAAACAAATACCTTTGAGTATAGAACGAGCTCAGTGAGGGTGACAAAACTCAGAGTTTTCTGCTCTTTTCTCTCCTGCCTCAGCTTAACGTTTGTTATCATTCCAAGGTATTAACAGTTTAATGAAGTTTGACAGAAACTTCTTTAGATACCTTTTGGATCAAAGAAAGCACAGTTCATATGCCTAAAAAAAGTCTGAACCAGTACAGTCGATTGACTCAATAACTAACTGGTTTATATGATAAGAATCGATTAAATTATAGGTTGGTTTCACAGTACAGTGACTTGCAAGCAGAAATTAAAACACGACAGGAAAAAAAATACTGACTACTAAACGAAGAAACAAACAAATTACGAAAACAGACGCAGCGCATTTCGACCTTTTGGTCTTCTTCAGGCAGGACAAACAATATTCAAAACAATGGAAATGAAGGACGAACAAACGCTAACTTACTATTCGTTCGTCCTGCATCAGCCACCCCACACATTATCGATGTCCATCTGACACATCATCGATTACTACTTAACACAGCATCATCAGCCACCAGATACATCATCGATTACTACTTAACACAGCATCATCAGCCACCAGACACATCATCGATTAGCCCCCCTATTGTACATCTGGCAGATCATCAATCAGCCATCTGACATATTCGCAAATCAGCCATCTGACAATCTCAAATTAGCCATTTGACACATTCACAGGTCAGCCATCTAACTTACTCATAAAAAATCAGCCATCTGGCACGTTCACGAATCAGCCATCTGACAATCACAAATTAGCCATTTGACCCATTCACAAATCAGCCATTTGATCCATTTACAAATTAGCCATTTGACCCATTCACAAATCAGCCATTTGACCCATTCACAAATCAGCCATTTGACATTCACAAATCAGCCATTTGACCCATTCACAAATCAGCCATTTGACATTTCACAAATCAGCCATTTGATCCATTTACAAATCAGCCACCTGACGTTCACAAATCAGCCATTTGATCCACTCACAAATCAGCCATTAATTTTGATCCATTCACAAATCAGCCATTTGATCCATTCACACATCAGCCATCTGACATTCACAAATCAGCCATTTGATCCATTCACAAATCAGCCATCTGACCTATTCACAATTCAAGCATCTGCCACATTCATAAATCAGCCACATGACACGTTCATAACCAACCACACATTTATACATGAGGCATCTGAAACATTCATGAATCAGCCATCTGACACATTTATAACTGCGCCCTCTGAAACATTTATGAATCACCCAGTTGACACGTTCATGAGTCAGCCATCTGACACGTTCATAAACCAGTCATCTGGCACATTATAAATCAACCATCTGATATTTCACTTATCAGCCTTCTGAAACATTCATAATGTTCCATCTGACGCACCATTAATTAAGCAACTGATACATTAAAACAAATCAGCCATCTAACATTTTCATGAATCGGCCATCGTAACAACTCATAAATCAGCTCTCTGACACATTCATGGCTCATAAATCAGCTCTCTGACACATTCATGGCTCATAAATCAGCTCTCTGACACATTCATGGCTCGGCCATCTGACACATTCGTAAACCAGCATCTGACACGTTCATAGATCAACCATTTGATACATTCATAAAACAGCCATCTGACACATTCAGAAATCATCTGACACAATCATAAACCAGCCATCTGACGGTTCATAAATCAGCCATCTGGCACAAAAACTAGTCATCTGACATATAATTAATTAAAAATCTAACATATCTATATATCATCCATCTGGCATGCTCATAAATCAGCCATCTGGTACAAAAGCTAGTCATTTGACACAATTATTATAAATCATCCGTCTGACACGTTCATAAATCAGCCATCTATTATAAATCATCCGTCTGACACGTTCATAAATCAGCCATCTGATACATTCATAAATCAGCTATCTGACACATTCATAAATTAGACATCAGCCATAATTACATATGAATTAGCTGCCTTACCCACCAGTAATCAGTCATCTTACACATGATCAATCCGTCATTCCAGACACCATCATTTACCCATTTGACACTTCGTTGGTCAGTCAATGCTAACATCACAAGACTGACGTTGTGAGTGTCAATTAGTCCTTCCTTCACTTCTTACAGCTGATGTCTGACGGCAAGAGAAATACCTAAATCACAAAGGCATGCTGTCTCATAGACAACTATCAAAAAGAAATGCCTCTTAGACAACTATCAAATAGAAATGCCTCATAGACAAATATCAAATAGAAATACCTCATGGACAACTATCAAATAGAAATGCCTCATAGACGACTATCAAATAGAAATGCCTCATAGACGACTATCAAATAGAAATGCCTCATAGACAACTATCAAATAGAAATGCCTCATAGACGACTATCAAATAGAAATGCCTCATAGACGACTATCAAATAGAAATGCCCCATAGACGACTATCAAATAGAAATGCCTCATAGACGACTATCGAATAGAAATGCCTCATAGACGACTATCAAATAAAAATGCCTCATAGACGACTATCAAATAGAAATGCCTCATAGACAACTATCAAATAGAAATGCCTGATAGACAACTATCAAATAGAAATGCCTCATAGGCAACTATTAAATAGAAATGCCTCATAGACGACTATCCAATAGAAATACAGTAAAAAGTACAGGAAGCTTCACCATATCTCGCTGAGCCAGCAGTCCCATTTTTCACTTAATTAATTTTTTCAAAAGTAAAATTTTCATCATAATTACCGAAAGTGTAGACCTGCCTCAGCTACTACATGACAAGAACGTATGCACAGTTTCTGTGGTTCCTGCTTATTAGTATATAAACGTACAATGTTTGCTTTCAGTTTCCTTATTCATTTATTGTTGTTGTTGTTTGTCCTTCGCGGGCTAAGATGATCACGACTCCCGCTGTCACTGGGTGGTGATGCGCGTACGAAGATGCCTGATCAGGCCGATCCTCGCACTGAATAGTCTGTTGCAGTGTGGACAGGGCAGACTTGAAGGTGAGCCAGGCTGAAAGGTGGTGCTTGCTCTGTTTTTTCCGATGCTGACGTTTTTGCTCCTTGCCTCCACTCGCCTCGTTTCAAAGTCTTTCACTCCGGATTTGATCATGGTGCGCCAGGTTGAGCGATCTAGTGCAGCTTTTTCCCAGGAGGCAGGGGCGATGGGGCATCACTTCAGTGAGGTCTCCAGTGAGTCTTTGTAGCGCTTCTGTTGTCCTCCATGGGAACGCTTGCCTTCCAGCAGCTCGCCATAGAACAGTCTCTTTGGGAGACGATTTTCATCCATACGGTGTACATGTCCTGCCCACCTGAGCTGAGAGCGTGTTAGCATTGCATGAATGCTTTCCACATGGACTTTCTGAAGCACCTCTGTATCTGACTCTTTGTCCCGCCATTGGATGTGCAGCAGGGTTCTGAGGCATCTCGTGTGGAAAGAGTTCAGTTGCCTGGCATGTCGACTGTACACCGTCAAATTTTCACAGGCATGCAGCGGCAACTGCACAATACACTTTGAGCTTGGTCTGCCCGCTGATTCCTCGTCTTTCCCACACCTTGTCTTGGAGTCTACCAAAGGATGCACTGAGCCTAAAAATCCTATATGCAGTTTCACCATCGATGTTAGCAGTTCGTGATAACGTGCTACCAAGGCAGACAAACTTATCTGCCCCTGTAAGTTTCTGGCCATTGACTGTGATGTTTGGCTTTATGTAGGGGGTTGCAGGAGGTGCTGATGCAGTACTTCAGTCTTCTTCGTGCTGATTGTGAGATCGAAGTCGTCACAGACTTTTGCAAAACCGGCCCGTACTCCCTTGCATGTCAGTGCGGCAGCATTCAATGCGCAGTCATCAATGAAGAGAAAGTCACGGGCAGTGTCTTCCTGGACTCTGGTTTTGGACTGTAGCCTCCTCAAGCTGAAGAGCTTCCATCAGTCCGGTATTTAAAGCCAATTCCGATGTCACCCTCTCGGAAAGCATCCATCAGCACGGAAGAATACATTATATTGAAGAGAGTGGGGGCTAGCACACAGCTCTGCTTAACGCCATTTGAAACAGGAATGGCTGTGAGTACACTCCATCATCCTGCACTCTCGTCTGCATACCGTCATGGAACTTCCTGACCATTGAGATGAACTTTGAGGGGCATCCAGACTTGGCCATGATCTTCCACAACCCTTCGCAGCAGACAGTGCTGAATACCTTGGTCAGGTCCACAAATGTGGTGCAGAGGCTGACGTTCTGCTCCTGACATTTTTCTTGTAGTTGCCGTGCAGTGACAATCGTGTCCACACTGCTGCAACCCCTCCTGAATCCGCACGGGCTCTCAGGTACAAGCCTCGCTCCAGCTGATGATTAGCAAAATTTGAAACTTGATGATTAGCAGGTTGAGCAGGATTCTGGCCAGAATCTTTTCAGCGACAGAGAGCATTGAGACGCAACGGTAGTTGCCACATGTTTTCCGGTTCCCTTTCCGCTTGCAGAGGCGAACGATAGAGGCGTCTTTGAATTCTTGGTTCAACATGGACTGAAATAACTCGGTGAGTTTCCTGATCAGTTGTGAGCCACCAGAGGCATATAATTCTGCTGGGATAGTGGCAGCACCAGGTGCTTAACCATTTGACATTAGCTTCACAGCTTTCGCCACTTCAGTTTCTGTTGGGAGGTGATCAAGCGTGTAGTCAATTGGGACTTGAGGCAGCCTTGCAATCGCTTTATCATTAATTCTAGATGGGTGGTTGAGGACACCATTGAAATGTTTGGCCCAGCGCTCAAGAATCTTCTCCTTGTCAGTAATCAGTCTATTCCCATCAGCACTAAGGAGAGGGGACGATCCTGACTATGTGTGACCATAGATATAGTCTTAAGCACATTGTAGAAGTGCTGCATGTGATTGCAGTTAGCAAAAGTCTGGATCTCTTCAGCCTTTTCATTCAGCAATGCAGCCTGCATTCTACACAGCTCAGATTGTGCAGTCTTTTTGCCAATATTGAATGCAGCTTGCTTGGATAGACTTAGGATCGCTAAGATGGGTTCTATGGAGTCTGTTGTTCTCACTGAGATATGCCAGGATGAGATCATTTTCATAGCACCAGTCCTTATGCACTCCCCCCACTTCTGAGGGCTGAAATATCTCCCAGTCTGTCTCAACAACATGGAAACTTCTGAGGGGTGAAATATCTCCCAGTCTGTCTCAACAACATGGAAACTTCTGAGGGGTGAAATATCTCCCAGTCTGTCTCAACAATATGGAAACTTCTGAGGGCTGAAATATCTCCCAGTCTGTCTCAACAACATGGAAACTTCTGAGGGCTGAAATATCTCCCAGTCTGTCTCAACAACATGGAAACTTCTGAGGGCTGAAATATCTCCCAGTCTGTCTCAACAACATGGAAACTTCTGAGGGGTGAAATATCTCCCAGTCTGTCTCAACAACATGGAAACTTCTGAGGGGTGAAATATCTCCCAGTCTGTCTCAACAACATGGAAACTTCTGAGGGGTGAAATATCTCCCAGTCTGTCTCAACAACATGGAAACTTCTGAGGGCTGAAATATCTCCCAGTCTGTCTCAACAACATGGAAACTTCTGAGGGCTGAAATATCTCCCAGTCTGTCTCAACAACATGGAAACTTCTGAGGGCTGAAATATCTCCCAGTCTGTCTCAACAACATGGAAACTTCTGAGGGCTGAAATATCTCCCAGTCTGTCTCAACAACATGGAAACTTCTGAGGGCTGAAATATCTCCCAGTCTGTCTCAACAACATGGAAACTTCTGAGGGTGAAATATCTCCCAGTCTGTCTCAACAACATGGAAACTTCTGAGGGCTGAAATATCTCCCAGTCTGTCTCAACAACATGGAAACTTCTGAGGGGTGAAATATCTCCCAGTCTGTCTCAACAACATGGAAACTTCTGAGGGCTGAAATATCTCCCAGTCTGTCTCAACAACATGGAAACTTCTGAGGGCTGAAATATCTCCCAGTCTGTCTCAACAACATGGAAACTTCTGAGGGCTGAAATATCTCCCAGTCTGTCTCAACAACATGGAAACTTCTGAGGGTGAAATATCTCCCAGTCTGTCTCAACAACATGGAAACTTCTGAGGGCTGAAATATCTCCCAGTCTGTCTCAACAACATGGAAACTTCTGAGGGGTGAAATATCTCCCAGTCTGTCTCAACAACATGGAAACTTCTGAGGGCTGAAATATCTCCCAGTCTGTCTCAACAACATGGAAACTTCTGAGGGGTGAAATATCTCCCAGTCTGTCTCAACAACATGGAAACTTCTGAGGGCTGAAATATCTCCCAGTCTGTCTCAACAACATGGAAACTTCTGAGGGCTGAAATATCTCCCAGTCTGTCTCAACAACATGGAAACTTCTGAGGGCTGAAATATCTCCCAGTCTGTCTCAACAACATGGAAACTTCTGAGGGCTGAAATATCTCCCAGTCTGTCTCAACAACATGGAAACTTCTGAGGGCTGAAATATCTCCCAGTCTGTCTCAACAACATGGAAACTTCTGAGGGGTGAAATATCTCCCAGTCTGTCTCAACAACATGGAAACTTCTGAGGGCTGAAATATCTCCCAGTCTGTCTCAACAACATGGAAACTTCTGAGGGGTGAAATATCTCCCAGTCTGTCTCAACAACATGGAAACTTCTGAGGGGTGAAATATCTCCCAGTCTGTCTCAACAACATGAAGAAAAAAGAAAAAGAAGAAAAGAAGAAAAAGAAACACCCGAAGGTGCTGGGGAGGACCCAGAGAAGCACTGTCTTCACCTGCCTTTAGAGCAGTCCTGTACCACCCTTGGAGGCCTGCGCTGTGTTGACGATGGGTACAGGCACGCGCAGGACACTCCATTAAGACATCAAGGGACATAACTGCTCCTGAACAGAGGTAAATCAGACTACAGGATGCAGCTCTTAACAGCCTTAAAGTAGCATCCCCATGGGTGTACCAGCCCGTATTTCATGACTGCAGAGCCCACCGGCGAAAAACCCTCCAGCTGCCGAGCACACCCCACAGACCCAACCACCCCTGCCCACGGACAGATGAAGACAGTGCCACTCCAGACACAGCCAAGCTTTCGCCATACGGTCTTATGTGCCCTCAAGAGAGAATCCAAAGTTGTAGTCTTTCCCACTGTCAACAGGACTTTCCCTGTGGTCAGTGGGTCTTTCCTCACCGTCACTGGACCTTTCTCCAGGGTCAGCCTAGTTTAGGCAAAGAAGAAAAAGAAACACCCGAAGGTGCTGGGGAGGACCCAGAGAAGCACTGTCTTCACCTGCCTTTAGAGCAGTCCTGTACCACCCTTGGAGGCCTGCGCTGTGTTGACGATGGGTACAGGCACGCGCAGGACACTCCATTAAGACATCAAGGGACATAACTGCTCCTGAACAGAGGTAAATCAGACTACAGGATGCAGCTCTTAACAGCCTTAAAGTAGCATCCCCATGGGTGTACCAGCCCGTATTTCATGACTGCAGAGCCCACCGGCGAAAAACCCTCCAGCTGCCGAGCACACCCCACAGACCCAACCACCCCTGCCCACGGACAGATGAAGACAGTGCCACTCCAGACACAGCCAAGCTTTCGCCATACGGTCTTATGTGCCCTCAAGAGAGAATCCAAAGTTGTAGTCTTTCCCACTGTCAACAGGACTTTCCCTGTGGTCAGTGGGTCTTTCCTCACCGTCACTGGACCTTTCTCCAGGGTCAGCCTAGTTTAGGCAAAGAAGAAAAAGAAACACCCGAAGGTGCTGGGGAGGACCCAGAGAAGCACTGTCTTCACCTGCCTTTAGAGCAGTCCTGTACCACCCTTGGAGGCCTGCGCTGTGTTGACGATGGGTACAGGCACGCGCAGGACACTCCATTAAGACATCAAGGGACATAACTGCTCCTGAACAGAGGTAAATCAGACTACAGGATGCAGCTCTTAACAGCCTTAAAGTAGCATCCCCATGGGTGTACCAGCCCGTATTTCATGACTGCAGAGCCCACCGGCGAAAAACCCTCCAGCTGCCGAGCACACCCCAGTCTGTCTCAACAACATGGAAACTTCTGAGGGGTAAAATATCTCCCAGTCTGTCTCAACAACATGGAAACTTCTCCCAGTCTGTCTCAACCCTCCAGCTGCCGAGCACACCCCAGTCTGTCTCAACAACATGGAAACTTCTGAGGGGTAAAATATCTCCCAGTCTGTCTCAACAACATGGAAACTTCTGAGGGCTGAAATATCTCCCAGTCTGTCTCAACAACATGGAAACTTCTGAGGGCTGAAATATCTCCCAGTCTGTCTCAACAACATGGAAACTTCTGAGGGCTGAAATATCTCCCAGTCTGTCTCAACAACATGGAAACTTCTGAGGGCTGAAATATCTCCCAGTCTGTCTCAACAACATGGAAACTTCTGAGGGCTGAAATATCTCCCAGTCTGTCTCAACAACATGGAAACTTCTGAGGGCTGAAATATCTCCCAGTCTGTCTCAACAACATGGAAACTTCTGAGGGCTGAAATATCTCCCAGTCTGTCTCAACAACATGGAAACTTCTGAGGGCTGAAATATCTCCCAGTCTGTCTCAACAACATGGAAACTGAGCCTTTAGAGTCTCAATTTCCTGTCGAGTTCTTACACCAATCTCTGTCTGACAATATCACATTAAATCTGGACACGTTCAGTCGCTTTGACACCTTTATTCCATGTGGTCTTCTTGGTGGTTGTATCTTGATGTTAAGCTCAGAGATCAGCAAGCGATGGTCAGTCCAACACTCTGCACTACACATGATGGTTTTGGTAGCTCTGACATCTTGCCTCTCCCTTTGCCTGACGATAACATAATCCAGCTGATGCCATTGCTTGTTATGGTTAGGAAGGCAAAATACCCAAAAGGTGATGAGAAGGTCATGTGCAGCACAAGTTTCCAGCAGTAGAAGCCACTGTTGTTACAGCTGCCAACGCCATTTTTCCGAAACTCCATCCCATGATGTGTGATCTGTGCCGACTTTGGCGTTGAAATAACTGAGGATGACGAGTTTATCTGGTCTGGGTACAGCAGAAGTGGTCTTGTTTATATTCTCATAGAATCTTTCTGTCACCTAGTCAGGATTTATCGTAGTGGGGGCGTAGGCGCTGACTAGCGTGGCATATGATTTCCTGGGGATGGTAGTTGGACTGTAGACGTGTCAGGTGGGGTCTCAGCAGAGATATCCCCTAGCGAAGAAGTAGCGAAAGTACTCGCGGGACTATCGCTACAGCACTGGAGTAGGTATAAAGTCCCAGTAGTCAAAGTACTGGTACTAACAGGAGGGACTATATTTTGAAGACCTTTCTTCTTCGACGCACGCTTTGCCATACCGCCAGCACTGGCCGTTGCCATGACAACTATGATATCTTACGGTTCTCAAATGAGAGGAAAGACAATTCCACTTGAAAAACAGAGATACCGCGCGAATATGTCACGTCTCTTGGTGACCGACTGTGAGAAACAACAAATCAACAATGTCAGCATACAATCTTTATTGAAAACGAAAAAGACCAAAAGACTTCCGTGACCAAGCTACCTTCACGGCCCCGTGCTCAAAAAACAAGAGCGACAAGACAGTGAAGTTCACTAGTCAACAAAGAGCAACCAAACACTCAAAATAAAAGATAATACATAAGGAGAAAATGTCAAGGCTGCACCCACTCTGGCAACACCGCACTCCACAACACGAGCAACAGTGCGGTGGGGCTCACCGACAAATAAATGACAGAAAGAATACGGAGAAAACAAAAAGTGACACTAACGTCCAATACACCCAACTGTACACACTAACCAACAGGTACAGTTCTTGAAAGCAATCCAAGTGTCGGATCGCGAAACTGACAGTCGTCAAGATGAAAACCAAACCCGCAACTTGACCACGTTCACACTCTACGGAACGGCAGAAGCGTCAAAATAGGAAAAAGACTAGTTACATACAAAACAGGAATGGCAGACTGAGTGGCAACAGAAAGACGAGTTTTACAGCCGTATCTGCGTGAAGCACCAGGCGGAAAGAGGAGGTCTGGACGCGGTCGATTCCCCCTGTCTCAACTCGATCCCCCACAGTCACACCAGATGTTCATACAGGCCACACGAGACTCCCTACACGCCAGAGTCACCCAGCCGACCACCCACAAACACGACAAACTGACTACACGTATACAAAACAGACAGAACCGGACAAAGTACTCCACGAAACGAGAGAGACAGTCAGAACCCCTCACATCCCGGACGAGCCCCCACACATGTCACGACCGGCCCCTGGAGATCGGCCCTGACAGGATCGGTCTAAAAGGGAGTGAAGGGAGTGACTGACCTCACACGCTCTGCAAGAGATCACACAGGAAAGATTACAATACAACACACCATTTAATGACACCAACATCCACATAGTCACAAACAAGCATTTCAACACACACATTCTGTTTGTTCCTTCCCGTTGTCCCCCACCCTTACCTCCCCAAAGTTCACTGGGAGTATCATGTCCAATCGGGTGTCCAAACCGGGTCTGTTCTGAATACAGTCTTTCAGTGCCAACACCCTCAGCACACACCCACACCACTTCCCCAATAGCACGACACAGAGTTACCCACACTTGCTTAGCTGTCACATGGGCTGCATGAAGTCTGAAAACAGTGTAGAACACATCCCGTCGGACGAGGCGGTAGTCGTCAAAGGTCCCGGACTGGGATAGGGCCATCCGGTGAAGAACGCGGCCTCAAGAACGTCAGCCCCAGGTGAAGCCAACGGGAGGAGGAAAAAAAAGGAGGGAACAGGAAAGGGGTACTAGAACCCCGCAGTCAGCATGGTATGAAATATGCTGCTAAATCCTAACAGCCACCCGCATGAAGGGCGAGGGGCGGTGTTTGCTGAATACATTTGTAGCACCAGCTCAACACAGACCTGAGCGTGAAACAGTAAACAAAACAAATGAGGAATGTTCGCTAAAGGACCACTCATACGAAGCAGGCAAGAAATGATATCGAATTAACAGGTTGAAGAAAAGAATAGCAATTTATATCTCCATCCCTCCTTCACTCACGTTCAATGACCACAACACATTTTCCTTTAAGATTTGAACTTGAACAGTACAGCAATCATTGCTTTACAAATGTCACCACATTTAAAAATAATCATAATTTAATGCACGATTACCCCCACATTTATAGTAACACTTCAAAATAATCACACAATTTTCAAACCACGCATCCAAACGTCTAATCGTGCGTACGCACGCTCGCAAACACAAAACACTCGTTCCCCTTGCACACACAAGCAGACGGTGGGCGAAGGATATGAGACAGGCGATTGTGACTGGGGCGGACGAGTGAGACCAAGCAAGTCCCAACCCTAAATCACCAGGTTCTCCCCCCATCCCCACCGACTACCGCATCAACAGATGAGTTGAAAGGAGAGAGAATTTTGGATGTTAATTTTGAATGGCCAGGTTAAAGATCGAATTAACCAGAGAAAAGTGGTCTCAAACAATATGTGTGTGGCATTCTCGTTTACTTTATAAGTTGAAAAATATTGGGATTAATGGCGCAATGTATCAGTTCATAAAATCTTTCTTATCTGAGAGATCAGTTTGTACTAGGGTTGGTAAATATTACTCTTCATTTAAAGATATTGACATTGGCATCCCTCAGGGCTCCATTATTGCACCTATTCTATTTACAATTCTCATTCACAATATTCCTAAAATACTATCTAAAAGTATGCATGTAGTGCAATATGCCGATGATATTGCAATGTGGATGAACACAAACATTTAAAAAACAGACAAATAAGAGAACCATAGTATATATACAAAAACTATATCAAATTGAAATTGACAAACTGAATAAATATATGAACGAAAATGGACTAGAACTATCAGGAGAAAAGACACAATTAATGTTATTCAACAATGGTAAAAATCCAAAAGTTTTGCCTCAATATGTGCTAGAAAATAAAACTCTTCAATATTCCAATAATGTTAAATTTTTAGGTGTTCATTTCACTCCTAAATTAAACTGAAGATTCCATATTGAATATCTTATAAACAATGCCAGACAAAGGCTATCTTTACTAAAAAATAATCAGTGCACAATCGTGGGGTCAAGATACCCAAACTCTTGTACATCTTTCTATTAGTCTGGTTCGCTCAAAATTGACTTACGGACAGGAAGTATATTTTTCAGCTTCTTAAACATTACTTAAGCGGTTACAAAGTATAGACAGTAAAGCTATTAAAATAGCCCTTGGTGTTCCAGTGCATTCTAATACTTTTAAAACATATAAAGAAGCTAATCTCTTGTCACTTGATGATCAGCGCAAACTAGCAACAGCCAAATATGTAACCAGAAGTCTTTCTGTATCAAATTCAGTAACAAATGAAATATTTCTTGATTCCAAATCGGATTTTCCTAAAAGGGCACAGAATATTTCTTACCTGCAGCCCATTCAAAATTATACTGATGATTTATTTAAAAAATGTGACATCGATATTGCATCCATTTCAAAACCTCCAACTATGCCCACAGTTCCTCAATGGGAGTATATTTCTCCAAATTTTGATATAGATTATACTACTCTAAAAAAAGAAGACAATATTAATTTGATATCAGTAGAAGCAAAAGAACATCTTGAAAACACATATCCACATCATCTTAAAATCTACACGGATGGTTCAGTTTTAGAATCTTATACAGGAGCTGGATTTGTAATTCCCGATTTAAAAGCAAAGAAATCATTTTGTTTAGGAAAGAACTTTTCAGTTTTCACTGCTGAACTATATGCAATCCTTATGGCCTTATCTTGGATATCTGATCTTGATGTGGCAATTTACAGCATTCTAATCTGTGTTGACTCTAAATCTGTTCTTTATAGCTTACGAAATTGGAATACAAATGTAAGGAAAGACTTAATTTTTTATATAAAATTTATGATACATTCCGTTATGGCGAAAGGAACTTTTGTAGAGTTTTGCTGCATCCCATCTCATTGTGGTATCTATGGAAATGAAATAGCTGATAAATTAGCAAAAGAGGGTGCTCTTAGAAAAAATCCAGCTAGTAGATTAAAATTGGATAAACATGAAATAATTTCTCTATTAGAAAATTGTATGAACAATGAAAAACTTCCTGCAAAAACGAAAGTGTTATTATGTCAAAGATCATTGTCCAGTATAATTTATAAGATGCGTTTAAACTCGTGGAAAACCAAATTTTCTAAGGATGTAGATTGCGCTTGTGTTCTCCCATTATCTATTCAACATATTCTTTTTGAATGTCCAATTCTAACATCTTTATATAATATTAAAAGGATAGATATTGGTTCCTTAGGGGCTTTACAAGAAATACTTTACAGCCCCAAAATGATTGATATAGCAAAGGCTATATCGAGTTCAGTTATTATTCATTTGTTGTAATTGATTTATCAGTTTAAAATTATTGTTTGGTCGTTAGTAGGCAAACTTTCATGCATTTGTGTCCGTGCGCGCGCGCGCGCGCGCACACACACACACACACACACACACACACACACACACACAACACACACACACACACACACCACACACACACACACACACACACACACACACACACACACACACACACACACACACACTCGTATAAGCACTTACACACATACACTTTTTTTTTTTTTTGGGGGGGGGGGGGGGTCTAATATCACCATCGTTGTGAAGAGACTCTAAATTAAATCAATCAAAAATCAGAACTGGCTTCACCTCTAGATCTTACAACGAACTCCTGGACTTCACTCCCTTTACTCAGTACTTTCACGCAGCTACAAATGTTACATTTACTGTCCCCAGCAAATGTGTTACTTTCTTGGATATTCAGATATCTTTACAAGAAGGAGAACTCAGTCCATTACAAACCTACTGAATCTGATTCATAGCTGGGCTACCATCCTCCTCATAACCCTGCCACACAGAACAGTATTCCTTATTCCCAATGTCTTTTGCTCCACCGTCTCGGCTCTGATGACACTGACGTCCATACTAAAGCCCAAGAGATGGCTGATTTCTTCAATGATTTCTTCAAAAACAGAAATTACCCTCATGCTGTAATTCAATCTGCCCTTACCCGAACCAGCCGTGCCCCTCGCTCTGATGTCCTCAAACCCAAAGCTAGAACAGACTCAGAAGAAAAAAACCCCATTGTGAGCCTTCTGTACTATCCCTCCACTCGTCAGGTGCGCAATATCCTCATCTCCAACTGGTCCCTGCTACAGTCCCAACAGCATGTGGCAGACATTTTAATAAAACCACCGTTGATTACCTGCAAACGTGACACTAATATCCGTAATCACCTTGTACACTCCAAAGTCACAAAATCCTTTTGCAACCCCCCCCCCTCCGCCCGGGACATTTCCCTGCCATAAATCCTGGTGCAAAGATGTCCCTTTGTTTGCAGCTCAACCAAAATCCAAGGACATTGATGTGTTTTCAGTGTTACCGGAAACTTCTCTTGCCAGACTGAAAACTTGATCTATGTTATCCATTGTCAAAAATGCAGCAAACTGTACATTGGGGCGACAGGTCGCACCCTTGCCACCCGTTTCAAAGAACAACTAGCTCATATTCTACATCATAAAGACAAACCTCTCACACATCACTTCAAGCAGTCTGGTCATTCTGCATCAGATGAAACCTCTCACACATCACTTCAAGCAGTCTGGTCATTCTGCATCAGATGAAACCTCTCACACATCACTTCGCAGTCTGGTCATTCTGCATCAGATGTTCGTGTGAGGGGACAGCGGCACTACTTATGACAGAAAAGACATGGACTCCTAGACAACCTAGGCACAAGGAAACCGTTTGGACTGAATGACAAACCATGAACTGTCCACAGCCTGTCAGCACAGTTGTCAGCTGTGACTGACAATGTTGAACACTATATTTGTTTTCATATTTTTCTTTCAGTCAGTGACAACTGCTTTACTTATGTGGCCTTTTCCTTCCTTACCTTCTTTTCCGTCCTGACCATAGCCCCCCCCCCCCCCCTTTTTTTTTTTTTTCTTTCTTTCAGCATCTGTTCCAGCCTCTCCATCTTCCCTTCCCTTTCCGCTCCATTGCCTTCCCCCTGCCATCGGAAAGATTTTTTACTGGGGAAGGTTTGCAGCTGTAATCAAAACTTGAACTTGTAGGTGTTAGAGGCCTTTAGAGGCCTGTTCACCGTTCTAATATATAACATTGAGATAAAAAAAAAAACAAACTCTGCATGCGTGGAAGGAAGAGAGTCACTGACTGAGACTATCTAGGTCGATAAACTTTCTGGATTGTATTTTGTCGTCAGTTCCTGCCAATGAGTGTCTAACCGTGATTTGAAGATGTTGACTGTAGGGGCTGTTACTACAGAGTCAGTAAGACCATCCAAACATCAATCACTCGAAGAGAAAAGTAGTTCCCCCTGATGTTCAGTCTGTGATGAACTTTGGATAGTTTCAAGGAGTGTCCTCTGCTGTCCCTGTTGGTAAAAAAAATCAAACCGTGGTTTATCACTCCGGCGGTAAATGCCATGTATAAACTTGTACAAGTCTATCATGTCACCCCTTTTTCTTCTGTGCTCCAGGCTTGGAAGTTTGAGAGTAGAAAGACGCTCTGGATATGGTTTATCTTTAAGAGATGCTAAAAGTTTAGTTGCTCTGCGCTGAACATCCTCTACATCCTGGCTCAGTGTTTTGTGGTAGGGTTGCCAGACAGAATGTCCGTACTCTAGTACTGGTCGTACAAGAGACTTGTTCAGTTGTAGGAAAATGTCGTCAGTCAGGAAGTCAAAGGAGCGACGGATGTACCTACAACTCCATTTGCTTTAGCAGTTGCCTTGGCCACATGTTCTCTGAAATTCAGTTTGTTGTCAATATGAACCCCAAGGTCCTTCTCAACTTCACTTTCAGATAGAGTTGTGGTACATATCTCACCTTCGATGTTTACTTCAGTCATGTGGTACACAGCATCTGACTTCTTTTTCCCAATTTCAGGACATGGTATTTTTCAGGGTGGAACTTCAATAGCCATTGTCGTGACCAACTTTGCAGTCTGTTTAGGTCTTCCTGCAAGACGTGTGTAGCTCCTTCATCATCACTTCGTGCAAAAACCTTGGTGTCGTCTGCAAAAAGGTGTACAGTGTTTTGAATGAGATTCGGCAGATCGTTAATATACAAGACAAACAAAATAGGCCCTAAGACACTCCCCTGGGGAATCCCACTCGAGACATTGGCTTCTTGTGACTGTGCGCCATTGTCGACAACCTGCTGACGCCTGTTGTGTAAGAAGTCCTGTATCCAAAGTAATATCTTCCCTTTGATACCATGATTTGAACTTTCAAAACAAGTCGTCTGTGTGGAACGCTATCAAACGCTTTCTGGAAGTCCATGTAAACAATATCGACTGAGCCTCCATCATCTAAGACCTTAGTCCATGTGTCCATGACGTCAAGAAGCTGAGTGATGCACGACCTCCCCTTTACAAACCCATGTTGTTTCTCATTGACAAGGTGGTTTTCTTCTAGGTGTTTGACAAGTTGTTCTCTTACTAATTTTTCCATTACTTTGCAGAGGATGCATGTAAGGCTAAATGGCCTGTAGTTATTAGCTAGCATTTTACTGCCTTTCTTGAAGATAGGTGTGACCGGTGCCAACTGCCAGTCTTCTGGGACTTTTTCTTCGTTCAAGGATTTTCTGAACAGCATGGCCACTGGGGTGGCAAGAACATCTGCAATCTTTGACAGAAGCATTGGGTTTAGCCCATCGGGTCCCAAAGCCTTACTAGTGTTTAGATCTGCCAACAGTTTTCTGACCTTCTCAGTATCTATCTCAAAGTCACTTAGCTCTTCATCATAACTGCATTCCTGTGGTTCCGGCATGTCCCCATCCTCTTCTACGGTAAAGACGCTATGAGAGAATGCATTCAAAATCTCAGCTTTCTCTTGGTCCGACTTTGATTTGCTGCCATCCTCTTTCTTCAGGTCTGCTACACCACTCCTTGTCTTGGTTTTGCTGCTACACCACTCCTTGTCTTGGTTTTGCTGCTACACCACTCCTTGTCTTGGTTTTGCTGCTACACCACTCCTTGTCTTGGTTTTGCTGCTACACCACTCCTTGTCTTGGTTTTGCTGCTTACTTATGACCAGAAAGCTTTTGGATTTTGTTTTGCTTGTGCAGCTACTACTTGCTCCATTCGACGTTGTGCCTTCTGACATTCTTTCTTAGATTTGTTTCTTGCTTTGGCATACAGTTGATATTCTTCTCCATCCCTAGTCTCCAGCCAACGGCGGAATAGGTTGTGCTTTTTCCTCACCGATGTTAGGGTTGCCTTGTCCATTCATTTCTTAAATCGTTTGCCAGAGAATTTTGTCTTTGGCACATGTGCTGCTATAGCTGAATTGATCTCATCTTTGATTCTGGTCCACATCTCATTAACGTTCAGGCTACTCAACTCTTTATCCCAATCAACATCTCCTAACTGTTTCCCAATTGCACTGAAATCCGCTTTTGAAAAGTTGCGCATAACCTCTTTCGAATCTTCCTTGCCACTACATGCCAGGTGTATGAGCAGAGTCGCATGGTCACTTTTCCCTAAGCCAGCATACATGTTTAGTTCACTGATTGTGTCCTCTCTGTTTGTCAGTACTAGGTCCACAAGGCTAGGTGCTTGTCCCTCTCTGATGCGGGTAGGTTCCCTCTGGTGCTGAATCAGATATGAATCCTTGCAGGTCTTCAAGAACTGGGAGGCTGGGTGTCCTGTTCCTGATCTACATGTTTCTTTATTCCACCTAATTTCTGGATAGTTAAAATCACCCAAGATGAGTAGATTCCCAGATTTGGGTGCTGCTGCCTTTGCTATCAGGTCATTTAATTTGCCTGAATGTTCAACAGTACTACTGGGGCTTCTCTACACCACACCCAGGGTCAGTGATTCTCCTCTCTGCAGCTGACATTCAATAAAAATTGTCTCCTGGAAATCAGAGTTCAGATCTTCACACAACGACGGGTTCATGCTACTTTTGACATAGAGTGCCACTCCCCTGCCGTTCTTCTCTAGATTGTGAAAAAGATCGTATCCAAAGATGGCTATCTCTGACTCTTGGACTGCATAACGACTGGTCTTTGGCTTCACTTCTGTGATAGCTATGACATCTGGTTCATGTATTTCTATCATTGCTTGTAGTTCTGCTCTTTTGTTTAATAAGGAATCGGAGTTGGTGTACAAACAAACACAAGACTTTTTATCATTCACCAAATGACTAGAAGAGGAAATAATTTTTTTTTCACATGACTAGTAGAAAGTTTAAAATTATGTACATCTGATGTTGTCGTTTTGTTCAAGCTTCTTCTTTCTTGTCTTCCGTTGGTCTGTGAGGGTACTTCCCTGTGTTGACAATCTGTCCGTTTCTTCTCACCCATCTCGCTTGTTCGTCCCCCGAAGCCTTGGAGTCCTCCCGTTTCTTCATTTCTTTATACAGGTCCTCATCCTGTTTTCTCTCAGTTGGGGTCATATCCTTTCTCACTGAGACCTTTGAACACAACCTGGTGTCCCTGCCTTCTGACTCTGAGTCCAGTCCTCCTTCCTTTCTTGTTTTAATGAATGCCTTTAATGTTTCATCCCTGGCAGACTGATTTTCGAAGGATATTCTTATAGGTCTGATTTTGTTCTGTGTTTTGCTCGCAGCAGGATTTCCCAGTCTTCGGATATCAACTGGCTGGTGAGGTTGATTAATGTCACTAAGAATCTTCTTAACCTTGTCTTTGTCCTCCTCCTTCCTTCCATCAGCAGTCTGAGCTGTACTTTCTGGCATCTTAAAGATCAACAGGTTGGTCTGCCTCCGAGCCTTGTCCTCTGCTTCAGCTACCTGCTCCTTGGTTTTAATGGCAACAAGCTTCTCTACGTCATCCTTTTTAAGAATGTTACTCTCCGCAGACTGGTTTTCCTGTTGCAAATTTTTCACCACGTTTATCATGGGCTCAGTGAATTTTCCCTCTTCAATCATCTTCACCCTGTCACAAACCTCAGTTACTGTTTCTGTAAGTCTGCCAACGTCATGCTGGAGCTTTGTCATGTTACTGATGAATCTCGTTGCCAGTATGTTGCATGAACTGTTGCAATACCAATGGATCTGTGGCATCTTTGAGTTGCTGTCATTCTTGACAACTTCACAGACATCATCCGTGATTGCCTGACATGTGAAACCACCTATCGCACAGTCCACACTGCACTGACTTTTGATTGTCTTTTACTACCTTCTTACAATGGCCACATTGCACAGTATCTGCCGCCGATGCCGAACTTTTCCTCGTCGATGTATTGCTCATTGTGGCGTAGACGAATAAAGCAAGGCAAAAATTTCACTCACCTCGAGTTCGATAGGTAAACTTCACCTCGAGTTCGATAGGTAAACTTCACCTCGAGTTCGATAGGTAAACTTCACCTTGAGTCGATAGGTAAACAGCCCAACCCAAGGAATGAAAGTAGCCACCGGAAGTGCCCCAGATATAGCGCGGGAACAAGACACAGCAACAAAAACGCGTTATTTGCCACGCTTACTTTTTGACACCCTCATTTGCCTACCAGCTTCACGTAGTTTGTTCATTTGCACACGATTACCTTTTGACCTCATTTGCCTACCAGGCTTCACGAGTTGTTCCTAATTTCCCTAACAACTTGCAGCTTAAGCTAATTTATGTTTAACACCAACAGTCTTGGGAAATTTACTAATATTCCAGAGCCATCAGTCAAAGAACGTCTCTCCTCCACGCATGCGCTCTCCTTCTTCAGCTTCAGGCCAGCTGGGTCTGATTAGATGTTTTTCCCGGGGTTCTCCCGTTTTCCGTCTCACCCCTCGGTGCCAGGATGGGGCAACCCATCCTGGGGTCAGACTTTGGTTGGGTGCTTTAGGCAGCTGACCATTTTCTCCCTTTGTTTCCATCTACTATTAACTTCGCTGGCATATTTCCTTTTCACTGCAGACACCATGCCTCCATTCAGAGACCCCCCCCCCCACTCCCCTCTCCTTTTAGCTACCTGATCTCTTGTTTACTTCTCAGATCCTACCCTCCCCCTCTGAACTTTACCTCCCTCGTTCTGTCTCATGCAAAAACTGTTTTGTCTTTAACAGAAACATCAAGCCATCTTTCATTTCTCAATCTGTTTCCTAGGTAACTTCGTCTTCCCTGTGACCCGACGTTTGCAATGTGTGATGCGAGTGTCTGCTTTGTGTGCGTTCGTGTCTGTGTGAGTGTGTGTTTGCGTGTATGCATGCTTGTGAGTTTGTGTCCTTGCTTTGGATTTTGATGCCTTTTTCTCATGTATGATTGTTATATATTGTGTGATTTGATGTCTGTTGTGATATTGTAAACGCCTAGGGCATTCAATTGATTAGGCGTCATAAATGTTCATAATAATAATAATAATAAAAAAGCAAGGCATCCACCGTCGCATTATTCCTGTTGGATTCAAAGCCAAGCATTCGCCTATGTGCCTACCCACATCTAATCACTCTCAGTCAAACTCCGCCATGTACAAAACATTTTAATATCCACTGATAACAAACTCCGCCATGTACAAAACATTTTAATATCCACTGATGAGAAACTCAGACGCATGCTTGACCTTGTGTCTGTGCTTTATCTCAAAATCACAGAAAAAACCCAGCCATCGAGGCAACGCTGTCAACAACAACAACAACAACACACACACACACACACACACACACACACACACACACACACGTGTGTGTGTGTGTGTGTGTGTGTGTGTGTGTGTGTGTGTGTGTGTGTGTGCGTGCCGGGTTTTATTATCTTTACCTTGACGTCACTGGGAAAGTGTATGTGTGTGTGTGTGTGTGTGTGTGTGTGTGTGTGTGTGTGTGTGTGTGTGTGTGTGTGTGTGTGTGTGTGTGTGTGTTCCACATTCTGTACGTACTTTGTCATATTCATTTTACTGTCTGTTTTTATACATGCTATTTTTTGTACGTTGTAGTACATTTCCATATGTGTGTGTTTGTGTGTATGCATGTCGATGTTTTTAACCCTATGGGCCCTGCCCATTTAACTAGAGAAGGACACGCCCAGCCTGAAGGTTTTGAGAGTTAATAGAAGTACCACACTTGTTTGGCCATCAGAACGTACCGTGCTATCTGCGCAAACTCGCCAACATGAATTTGGCAATACAGATAAGCTTGTTTATTACATAGAGACTTTTGTCTCTCAAAATTGATAATAACTTTTCATTTTCTTTTTCTTTTTTAACTAAGCCCGAACTACTAAGTTAGCGCTGCTGGCTCTCCGCCAACGCTCTCTTTTCTGTTACAAATCCTTGAGCGACGCTCAGGTGAAATTGATCAACGACAGAACCCTTTTTACTACAAGTCAACCCTAGAAGACTCAGGTACAGTTAAATGATTAACAATAACGTTTTACGTTGTCCGTTTATCTTATAACAAAAATATATCATGCGCACTCCTCTTGACTGGGGCGCATGACACACAGAATCTTGCGATAATGTTATCCAAAGTGTGTGCATTATTTTTCGAAAACGTCATAATCTGCTGACTGATATCATTTCCATTATATTCCTGCGATGTTTGGTCGTCTGTTGCATTGTCAATACAGACCCCATAACTGTGTCAGTGTGTCACGTTCTGTGCGTGCCGAATGTGTCACTTGCGCGCATGCTGTTGGTTGAGTGAGTGAATGACTGTG
>CM065735.1:2541527-2544027 GCA_033310375.1 Conus canariensis
CTTGGTTGATCAGTGAAACCTGACACAGGATCTCAGAGCTGGAGATATAAACATTCTCCTGTCTGGCAAACACCAGTGTCATTACTTGGTTCACTGTTGGTGATCAGTCTTACAGCCTTCTGTGGAGCAGTGAAGTGGGACACTTGGTTTCTCCTTTCTGTGTGCTAAGCTACACATCAGGTCTCTGATGCCTGTCTGATTGACAGGCTGTCAGAGAAACATGACAGCCAATAATATCACTATAGAAAAGAAGGGGGTGGGGTGTTAGTCATTGGGGGGGGGGGATCTGGAATGGGACAGTCATCCCCCACCATCTACAGTGTGAGGGAAGGTGTTGAAGATACAAGAACGCTATCTCCTGGGTGTTTGCAGCAGGTTGAGCCTTTATGCAAATAAACTAAGCTACCTAAACCCCACTGTGGGACAGCTGTGGGTTCTCTTCCCTCTGACTACGTTGAGCAGAGAAGGAAAGGCAGGATGTGGAAGGGAGGGGGGCACAGCTTTTCTGAACCAGAGGAGAGACAGCACACAGCCCTTGTCAACCACTAGCAATCCCCTGCAAGGCAAGATAAGTGAGGGAGAGGGTGAGGGGAGAGTAGCGCGTACTTCCACTGTGGGGCCAAAGCACTTAAAGGAAACACCTGGCAGATGGCGGGAAGAGGGTGAGGGGAGAGTAGCGCGTACTTCCACTGTGGGGCCAAAGCACTTAAAGGAAACACCTGGCAGATGGCGGGAAGAGGGTGAGGGGAGAGTGGCGCGTACTTCCACTGTGGGGCCAAAGCACTTAAAGGAAACACCTGGCAGATGGCGGGAAGAGGGTGAGGGGAGAGTGGCGTGTACTTCCACTGTGGGGCCAAAGCACTTAAAGGAAACACCTGGCAGATGGCGGGAAGAGGGTGAGGGGAGAGTGGCGCGTACTTCCACTGTGGGGCCAAAGCACTTAAAGGAAACACCTGGCAGATGGCGGGAAGAGGGTGAGGGGAGAGTGGCGCGTACTTCCACTGTGGGGCCAAAGCACTTAAAGGAAACACCTGGCAGATGGCGGGAAGAGGGTGAGGGGAGAGTGGCGCGTACTTCCACTGTGGGGCCAAAGCACTTAAAGGAAACACCTGGCAGATGGCGGGAAGAGGGTGAGGGGAGAGTGGCGCGTACTTCCACTGTGGGGCCAAAGCACTTAAAGGAAACACCTGGCAGATGGCGGGAAGAGGGTGAGGGGAGAGTGGCGCGTACTTCCACTGTGGGGCCAAAGCACTTAAAGGAAACACCTGGCAGATGGCGGGAAGAGGGTGAGGGGAGAGTGGCGCGTACTTCCACTGTGGGGCCAAAGCACTTAAAGGAAACACCTGGCAGATGGCGGGAAGAGGGTGAGGGGAGAGTGGCGCGTACTTCCACTGTGGGGCCAAAGCACTTAAAGGAAACACCTGGCAGATGGCGGGAAGAGGGTGAGGGGAGAGTGGCGCGTACTTCCACTGTGGGGCCAAAGCACTTAAAGGAAACACCTGGCAGATGGCGGGAAGAGGGTGAGGGGAGAGTAGCGCGTACTTCCACTGTGGGGCCAAAGCACTTAAAGGAAACACCTGGCAGATGGCGGGAAGAGGGTGAGGGGAGAGTGGCGCGTACTTCCACTGTGGGGCCAAAGCACTTAAAGGAAACACCTGGCAGATGGCGGGAAGAGGGTGAGGGGAGAGTGGCGCGTACTTCCACTGTGGGGCCAAAGCACTTAAAGGAAACACCTGGCAGATGGCGGGAAGAGGGTGAGGGGAGAGAGTGGCGCGTACTTCCACTGTGGGGCCAAAGCACTTAAAGGAAACACCTGGCAGATGGCGGGAAGAGGGTGAGGGGAGAGTAGCGCGTACTTCCACTGTGGGGCCAAAGCACTTAAAGGAAACACCTGGCAGATGGCGGGAAGAGGGTGAGGGGAGAGTAGCGCGTACTTCCACTGTGGGGCCAAAGCACTTAAAGGAAACACCTGGCAGATGGCGGGAAGAGGGTGAGGGGGAGAGTGGCGCGTACTTCCACTGTGGGGCCAAAGCACTTAAAGGAAACACCTGGCAGATGGCGGGAAGAGGGTGAGGGGAGAGTGGCGCGTACTTCCACTGTGGGGCCAAAGCACTTAAAGGAAACACCTGGCAGATGGCGGGAAGAGGGTGAGGGGAGAGTGGCGCGTACTTCCACTGTGGGGCCAAAGCACTTAAAGGAAACACCTGGCAGATGGCGGGAAGAGGGTGAGGGGAGAGTGGCGCGTACTTCCACTGTGGGGCCAAAGCACTTAAAGGAAACACCTGGCAGATGGCGGGAAGAGGGTGTGAGGGGAGAGTGGCGCGTACTTCCACTGTGGGGCCAAAGCACTTAAAGGAAACACCTGGCAGATGGCGGGAAGAGGGTGAGGGGAGAGTGGCGCGTACTTCCACTGTGGGGCCAAAGCACTTAAAGGAAACACCTGGCAGATGGCGGGAAGAGGGTGAGGGAGAGTGGCGCGTACTTCCACTGTGGGGCCAAA
>CM065735.1:2549027-2556527 GCA_033310375.1 Conus canariensis
TGTCGGCCATCATGCCCTGCTCTCATGGTGACCTCAATTTCGATGTCCTCTCCACGTCCGTGGCCTTGGTTTGGTTCTGTCGGGGTCACCGGTATCGGCGAGCCCATGGGAGCTGTCGTTGGACGGACGTGGTGGCATCCTGCGGAGGGAGAGCTCACTCACGCCGGCTCCGCGACTGAGCAATTATTGTCGTCAGTATGGGTCTTAGTAGGTGATGTCCTGCGTATGTTGGATCAGAACAGGCGCCACCAAAGTGACTCGGCAGCAGTGCGGTGTCTCCTCCAGCGGGTTGCCTCTTGACGACTTGACATTGTCTGCTCCCTGTGGACTGGCGGTGCTGGGGCTGCGGCGGGACTGACCGGGCTGTGGCTGTGGACAGGATGTCGGAATGAGCGGCGTGGATGCACTGCCACTGAAGAGGCACAGAAGATGGGACAGCGAAAAAAAAAAAGGGGGGGGGGGACTGGAGAGGAAGAGAGTGCACATAATGGAGGGGACGAGGGAAAGGCAGAAGAGGGAACGGAAAGAGGGGATGGGTGGATGTGGGGGTTAAATATTGAAGCGATAGGGGAGGGGGGAGTATGGGATTCTGGACTGAGGGAAAGGGGAGGGGACGTGGGAAAGGCAGAAGAGGAAACGGGGGAGAGGGGAGGGGTGGGGGGCAAAGATTGAAGCGATGGGGGAGGGGGGGGGATTCTGGACTAAGGGAAAGGGGAGGGGGAAAGGTGGGAAGGGAGGGAGACAGAGGAGAGGAGGAGGAGACAGGGAGGGGAAGGGGGAAGGAGGAGTGGAAGGGCGGAGGAGGATGGGGAGAAGACAGGTGAAGAAGGGACAACTTGTTAGACATTATGGCCTGACAACACAATGATAGGGAGAAGACAGGTGAAGAAGGGACAACTTGTTAGACATTATGGCCTGACAACACAATGACAGGGAGAAGACAGGTGAAGAAGGGACAACTTGTTAGACATTATGGCCTGACAACACAATGACAGGGAGAAGACAGGTGAAGAAGGGACAACTTGTTAGACATTATGGCCTGACAACACAATGACAGGGAGAAGACAGGTGAAGAAGGGACAACTTGTTAGACATTATGGCCTGACAACACAATGACAGGGAGAAGACAGGTGAAGAAGGGACAACTTGTTAGACATTATGGCCTGACAACACAATGACAGGGAGAAGACAGGTGAAGAAGGGACAACTTGTTAGACATTATGGCCTGACAACACAATGACAGGGAGAAGACAGGTGAAGAAGGGACAACTTGTTAGAAATATATGGCCTGACAACACAATGGGTACAACTGGTATGTCTGGCTTCCTTCAACGAGTCAAACTTTCATTTTGTATCTTTGTGTCGATTTCAACCCTTTCAAAAGTCACCAACTCTTTTGTCACTGCATGCAACATGATTTGTTTGATATTCCTGACTGAGTTACACCATTTAAAGAGTCACCAACTCTTTCAACACTGCATGCAGCATGATTTGTTTGATATTCCTGACTGAGCTTTTTTTTCAATTCATTGCAAGGAGCAACACGGAGGTGATTGATTTTTCAAGAGATATTAAGAAACAATTTGCATGCTATTGTTTTGTGGTGGGGAGGAAGGCGTTCATGTGCTGAGCTGTAGGTAATGCGTAATTTGTTGTTTTAACATGTTGCTCATTTCCACGCATCAATTTTCTTTGTGGTGAAACTGATTCAATCCAAATAATGTGCTCATTTTTGCAACATGAACTTTTTTTTCCTTCACATGATTATCATGTACGATATTACGTACATACTTATGTACATACATACATACATGCATACATGCATACATACATACATACATACATACATATACACACATACATATATACATACATTCACACACACAGACATACATACATACATACATACACACACATACATATATACATACATACACACATATGCATACATACATACATATGTACATACATACATCCATACATACATATGTTTCCCCCTCCCCTTTCCCTGAGTCCTGAACCCCATACATGTGTTCGTGTGTGTATTTTCTTTATCAGGCCTATTATTGATATGTGATTAAACTTCCTTTGTTTATATTTTGTTAAAGAAAATGAGAATGATGCGTCAAAGTGCTGATCTTGTTTTAATACGATGTATTCAAAGCGTTTTCAAGCTAACGTTCAGAGCCCCTTCCCCTCCCCACCCCCCACCCCCACCAAGTCTCTTTCCTCCCACACACACACACACACACACACACATACACACACACACGCACACACACACACACACACACACACACACACACACACACACACGCACACACACACACACACACACACACACACACGCACGCAGGCACGCACGCACGCACGCACGCACGCACGCACTCAGAGAGGCACTCGCACACAACCAAGGAAACATGTACCCCTCTTCCTCACTCCAACCCCACAGACAGAAACGCGCGCCGCTTTACCAGCTGTACATGATACTAACCTAGGGTAGTCTGTTTTTGTGTAATCTACTGTGTAATCGGTCAACGATAGAAATGATGTGTACTGTATATACTGCGCCACCAGTAGGAACTATGTGTACTGTGTAATCTGATATCAGCCATTGAAATTATGTGTACTGTGTAATCTGATATCAGCTATTGGAAATATGTGTACTGTGTAATCTGAAATCACTTGTAGGAATTAAGTGTACTGTGTAATCTGATATCAGCCATTGGAAATATGTGTACTGTGTAATCTGATATCAGCCATTGAAATTATGTGTACTGTGTAATCTGATATCAGCTATTGGAAATATGTGTACTGTGTAATCTGATATCAGCTATTGGAAATATGTGTACTGTGCAATCTGATATCAGCCATTGAAAATATGTGTACTGTGTAATCTGATATCAGCCATTGAAAATATGTGTACTGTGTAATCTGATATCAGCCATTGAAAATATGTGTACTGTGTAATCTGATATCAGCCATTGAAAATATGTGTACTGTGTAATCTGATATCAGCCATTGAAAATATGTGTACTGTGTAATCTGATATCACCTGTAGGAATTATGTGTACTGTGTAATGTGATATCACCTTTAGGAATTATGTGTACTGTGTAATGTGATGTCACCTGTAGGAATTATGTGTACTGTGTAATGTGATATCACCTGTAGGAATTATGTGTACTGTGTAATGTAATGTCAGCCATAGGAATTATGTGTACTGTGTAATGTGATGTCACCTGTAGGAATTATGTGTACTGTGTAATGTGATGTCACCTGTAGGAATTATGTGTACTGTGTAATGTGATGTCAGCCATAGGAATTATGTGTACTGTGAAATGTGATGTCAGCCATAGGAATTATGTGTACTGTGTAATGTGATATCACCTGTAGGAATTATGTGTACTGTGTAATGTGATGTCAGCCATAGGAATTATGTGTATTGTGTAATGTGATGTCACCTGTAGGAATTATGTGTACTGTGTAATGTGATGTCACCTGTAGGAATTATGTGTACTGTGTAATGTGATGTCAGCCATAGGAATTATGTGTACTGTGAAATGTGATGTCAGCCATAGGAATTATGTGTACTGTGTAATGTGATATCACCTGTAGGAATTATGTGTACTGTGTAATGTGATGTCAGCCATAGGAATTATGTGTACTGTGTAATGTGATGTCACCTGTAGGAATTATGTGTACTGTGTAATGTGATGTCACCTGTAGGAATTATGTGTACTGTGTAATGTGATGTCAGCCATAGGAATTATGTGTACTGTGTAATGTGATGTCACCTGTAGGAATTATGTGTACTGTGTAATGTGATGTCACCTGTAGGAATTATGTGTACTGTGTAATGTGATGTCAGCCATAGGAATTATGTGTACTGTGTAATGTGATGTCACCTGTAGGAATTATGTGTACTGTGTAATGTGATATCACCTGTAGGAATTATGTGTACTGTGTAATGTGATGTCAGCCATAGGAATTATGTGTACTGTGTAATGTGATGTCACCTGTAGGAATTATGTGTACTGTGTAATGTGATGTCACCTGTAGGAATTATGTGTACTGTGTAATGTGATGTCAGCCATAGGAATTATGTGTACTGTGAAATGTGATGTCAGCCATAGGAATTATGTGTACTGTGTAATGTGATATCACCTGTAGGAATTATGTGTACTGTGTAATGTGATGTCAGCCATAGGAATTATGTGTACTGTGTAATGTGATGTCACCTGTAGGAATTATGTGTACTGTGTAATGTGATGTCACCTGTAGGAATTATGTGTACTGTGTAATGTGATGTCAGCCATAGGAATTATGTGTACTGTGTAATGTGATGTCACCTGTAGGAATTATGTGTACTGTGTAATGTGATGTCAGCCATAGGAATTATGTGTACTGTGTAATGTGATGTCACCTGTAGGAATTATGTGTACTGTGTAATGTGATGTCACCTGTAGGAATTATGTGTACTGTGTAATGTGATGTCACCTGTAGGAATTATGTGTACTGTGTAATGTGATGTCACCTGTAGGAATTATGTGTACTGTGTAATGTGATGTCAGCCATAGGAATTATGTGTACTGTGAAATGTGATGTCAGCCATAGGAATTATGTGTACTGTGTAATGTGATGTCACCTGTAGGAATTATGTGTACTGTGTAATGTGATGTCAGCCATAGGAATTATGTGTACTGTGAAATGTGATGTCAGCCATAGGAATTATGTGTACTGTGTAATGTGATGTCAGCCTGTAGGAATTATGTGTACTGTGTAATGTGATGTCAGCCATAGGAATTATGTGTACTGTGTAATGTGATATCACCTTGAATAGTGTATTATGTGTACTGTTGATGTAATGTGATGTCAGCCATAGGAATTATGTGTACTGTGTAATGTGATATCACCTGTAGGAATTATGTGTACTGTGTAATGTGATGTCACCTGTAGGAATTATGTGTACTGTGTAATGTGATGTCACCTAGGAATTATGTGTACTGTGAATGTGATGTCACCTAGGAATTATGTGTACTGTGTAATGTGATTCACCATAGGAATTATTATGTGTACTGGAATGTGCGATTGTCAGCCATAGGAATTATGTGTACTGTGTAATGTGATGTCAGCCATAGGAATTATGTGTACTGTGTAATGTGATGTCAGCCATAGGAATTATGTGTACTGTGTAATGTGATGTCAGCCATAGGAATTATGTGTACTGTGTAATGTGATGTCACCTGTAGGAATTATGTGTACTGTGTAATGTGATGTCACCTGTAGGAATTATGTGTACTGTGTAATGTGATGTCAGCTTAGGAATTATGTGTACTGTGTAATGTGATGTCAGCCATAGGAATTATGTGTACTGTGTAATGTGATGTCAGCCATAGGAATTATGTGTACTGTGTAATGTGATGTCACCATAGGAATTATGTGTACTGTGTAATGTGATGTCACCATAGGAATTATGTGTACTGTGTAATGTGATGTCACCTGTAGGAATTATGTGTACTGTGTAATGTGATGTCACCTGTAGGAATTATGTGTACTGTGTAATGTGATGTCACCTGTAGGAATTATGTGTACTGTGTAATGTGATGTCACCTGTAGGAATTATGTGTACTGTGTAATGTGATGTCACCTGTAGGAAATTCTATACACGTGTTACTGTGTAATGTGATGTCACCTGTAGGAATTATGTGTACTGTGTAATGTGATGTCACCTGTAGGAATTATGTGTACTGTGTAATGTGATGTCACCTGTAGGAATTATGTGTACTGTGTAATGTGATGTCACCTTAGGAATTATGTGTACTGTGTAATGTGATATCACCATAGGAATTATGTGTACTTGTTGTAATGTGATGTCACCTGTAGAATTATGTGTACTGTGTAATGTGATGTCAGCCATAGGATTTATGTGTACTGTGTAATGTGATATCACCTGTAGGAATTATGTGTACTGTGTAATGTGATGTCAGCCATAGGAATTATGTGTACTGTGTAATGTGATGTCACCTGTAGGAATTATGTGTACTGTGTAATGTGATGTCACCTGTAGGAATTATGTGTACTGTGTAATGTGATGTCAGCCATAGGAATTATGTGTACTGTGTAATGTGATGTCAGCCATAGGAATTATGTGTACTGTGTAATGTGATGTCAGCCATAGGAATTATGTGTACTGTGTAATGTGATGTCAGCCATAGGAATTATGTGTACTGTGAAATGTGATGTCAGCCATAGGAATTATGTGTACTGTGTAATGTGATGTCAGCCATAGGAATTATGTGTACTGTGTAATGTGATGTCAGCCATAGGAATTATGTGTACTGTGAATGTGATGTCAGCCATAGGAATTATGTGTACTGTGTAATGTGATGTCAGCCATAGGAATTATGTGTACTGTGTAATGTGATGTCAGCCTAGGAATTATGTGTACTGTGTAATGTGATGTCAGCCATAGGATTATGTGTACTGTGTAATGTGATGTCACCTGTAGGAATTATGTGTACTGTGTAATGTGATGTCAGCCATAGGAATTATGTGTACTGTGAAATGTGATGTCAGCCATAGGAATTATGTGTACTGTGTAATGTGATGTCAGCCATAGGAATTATGTGTACTGTGTAATGTGATGTCAGCCATAGGAATTATGTGTACTGTGTAATGTGATGTCAGCCATAGGAATTATGTGTACTGTGTAATGTGATGTCAGCCATAGGAATTATGTGTACTGTGTAATGTGATGTCAGCCATAGGAATTATGTGTACTGTGAAATGTGATGTCAGCCATAGGAATTATGTGTACTGTGTAATGTGATGTCAGCCATAGGAATTATGTGTAGTATGTCATCTGACACAACCCGAAGGAAATATGTGTACTGTGTTATCTGACACCACCCGGAGGAAATTTGTGTACTGTGTAATCTGACACAACCTGTAGGAATGACGTGTACTGTGTAATCTAATACAACCATGCACAGAGTTCTGTGTACTGTGTAATCTGACACCATTCACAGAGTTCTGTGTACTGTGTAATCTGACACCATTCAGAGTTCTGTGTTACTGTGTAATCTGACACCATTCACAGAGTTCTGTGTACTGTGTAATCTGACACCATTCACAGAGTTCTGTGTACTGTGTAATCTAACACACCCATAGGATAATGAAGGTAATTGTTACCCATCTCCATATCATACACTTGTGTGAGTTTTACCAGTCAGAAAACTTACAAATTACATCTCTCTCTCTCTCTCTCTCTCTCTCTCTCTCTCTCTCTCTCTCTCTCTCTCTCTCTCTCTGGGGGTGGGGGTGAGGGTGGGTAGGTACACAAAGAGAAGTGACCACGTTCCACTTTCTGTGTCTGCTGTCATATACTGCAAACATTCTACCCAATGAATTCTTGCTAACAACATTTTGTGCAAATTATGCTTTCATGTGTAAATTTCATGTACACTGTAAACTTTGTATATAATGACTAGAGAGCTTAT
>CM065735.1:2561527-2571527 GCA_033310375.1 Conus canariensis
GAAGTGTATACAGACTAGTCTGCACGCTATCGCCTCCTTGATGAAACTGAAACTGAAGTGAAGCAAAAGTAGATACGTTTGACAATCCCTGTCTGAAACATTACTTCTTTCTTTTACAGTGCTCTCTCTCTCTCTCTCTCTTCTCTCTCTCTCTCCTCTTCTCTCTCTCTCTCTCTCTCTCTCTCTCTCCTGGGGTCAGGTGTGAACGTTTATTCCATAAAATCCGAGCGGGGTTAGGTGTGAACGTTTATTCCATAAAGGCTACATGGGGTCAGGTGTGAACGTTTAGTCCATAAAGGCCACATGGGGTCAGGTGTGAACGTTTATTCCATAAAGTCCAGATGGGGTCAGGTATGAACGTTTATTCCATAAAGGCCACATGGGGTCAGGTGTGAACGTTTAGTCCATAAAATCCTCGTGGGGGTCAGGTGTGAACTTTTATTCCATAAAGTCCTTGTGGGGTCAGGTGTGAACGTTTATTCCATAAAGTCCTTGTGGGGTCAGGTGTGAACGTTTATTCCATAAAGTCCTTGTGGGGTTCAGGTGTGAACGTTTATTCCATAAAGTCTTTGTGGGGTCAGGTGTGAACGTTTATTCCATAAAGTCCTCGTGGGGTCAGGTGTGAACGTTTAGTCTTCAGCCTTTTTAAGTTGCACAAGGAAGCCCTGAATGGCACTGGCGGACAACTCACCAGTCTGGGAAAACTCGTCCAGGGCGTCAGCCAGCACCTTCATTTTCCTCCCGGTCTCGCTCCCGTTTCCCTCGTAAAGCTGAAGGCCCATGTATGTGATGGTGGCCAGGTCGCTGACGATCAGGACACGACTCATTACAGATGACCCCAAACGGAATGCTCCTTCTAGAAACGGTACGCAGGCTTTGGCCTTTTTGAAAGTTTTCAAAATGGCCCCTCCGACAGATCCAGCGATTTTTAACGCTTTGGCTGCCACCCTGAAGATCTTGCTTTGTTTGATTTTCTGCCATGCTGCTCCGATGCGTCCGGTAGGTTTAGGAGTGGCCTCACTGGTAGATTCAGCGAATTCTCTCCCATCGACTGCCAAGTTCCATTTTTCGATAAACTGCCGTAACGGTTCAGGGTCCCGTGTCAGGTCGTCTGTCAACGCCTGCTGGAAGGCAGACAATTTTCTTTGGACATGTTTCACTTTCCGCAACTTGATTAAGGTTTGGGCAAGGCTGGCGCCCCCGGCGGTGACTGCCCCCGCAGCTCCCACCCAGACCAAAACAGCTGAAGCGCCAAGGGTGAATGGGGTTAAAGCAAATCCAATGGTGGCAGCAGCGACTGAAAAATAAACAACCAAGAGCCAGCGATTTATTCCATCTTGCCTGATTCAGTGGACGTGTGTTTAGCGTGTATATTACACTTCTTTGTTTGTTTGTTTGTATTCCATCTTGCCTGATTCAGTGGACGTGTGTTTAGCGTGTATATTACACTTCTTTGTTTGTTTGTTTGTATTCCATCTTGCCTGATTCAGTGGACGTGTGTTCAGCGTGTATATTACACTTCTTTGTTTGTTTGTTTGTATTCCATCTTGCCTGATTCAGTGGACGTGTGTTTAGCGTGTATATTACACTTCTTTGTTTGTTTGTTTGTATTCCATCTTGCCTGATTCAGTGGACGTGTGTTTAGCGTGTATATTACACTTCTTTGTTTGTTTGTTTGTTGTTGTTGTTGTTTTTTTTAATAAACTGCACATTCCTGCTAGCCTGCTATGAAACACATAGTTCCCCCTCGCCCTCACCAACCATCCATTTTGTTACTTTTTTCCTATTTAATTTTCTGTGCCTCTTCCATGGAGGGGCATCCAGGCTGCTCTTTCCAGTCACCTGTCCACAGGCACTGCCCGCCTTGTTCCGCCACAGCCCCTGTCCACAGCCCCCTGTCCACAGACATTGCCAGCCTTGTTCCGCCACAGCCCCCTGTCCACAGCCCCCTGTCCACAGCCCCCTGTCCACAGCCCCCTGTCCACAGCCTGCCCCCTGTCCACAGCCCCCTGTCCACAGCCCCCTGTCCACAGCCCCCTGTCCACAGCCCCCTGTCCACAGCCCCCTGTCCACAGACACTGCCAGCCTTGTTCCGCCACAGCCCCCTGTCCACAGCCCCCTGTCCACAGCCACCTGTCCACAGCCCCCTGTCAACAGCCCCCTGTCCACAGCCCCCTGTCCACAGTCACTGCCTGCCTTGTTCCGCCACAGCCCCCTGTCCACAGCCCCCTGTCCACAGCCCCATATCAACAGCCCCTGTCCACAGCTCCCTGTCCACAGCCCTCTGTCCACAGCCCCCTGTCCACAGTCACTGCCGGCCTTGTTCCGCCACAGCCCCCTATCCACAGCCCCTGTCCACAGATCCTTGTCCACAGCCCCCTGTCCACAGCCCCCTGTCCACAGTCACTGCCTGCCTTGTTCCGCCACAGCCCCCTGTTCACAGCCCCCTGTTCGCAGCCCCCTGTCCACAGCCCCCTGTCCAAAGCCTCCTGTCCACAGCCCCCTGTCCACAGTGACTGCCTGCCTTGTTCTGCCACAACTCCCTGTCCACAGCCCCCTGTCCACAGCCTCCTGTCCACAGCCCCCTGTCCATAGGTACTGCCCTCCTTGTTCTGGCACAGCCCTCTGTCCACAGCCCTCTGTCCACAGCCCTCTGTCCACAGCCCTCTGTCCACAGCCCCCTGTCCACAGACACTGCCCTCCTTGTTCTGCCACAGCCCTCTGTCCACAGCCCTCTGTCCACAGCCCTCTGTCCACAGGCACTGCCCGCCTTGTTCCGCCACAGCCCCCTGTCCACAGCCCCCTGTCCACAGCCCCCTGTCCACAGCCCCTAGTCCACAGCCCCTAGTCCACAGGCACTGCCCGCCTTGTTCCGCCACAGCCCCCTGTCCACAGCCCTGTCCACAGCCCCCTGTCCACAGCCCCTGTCCACAGCCCCCTGTCCACAGGCACTGCCCGCCTTGTTCCGCCACAGCCCCCTGTCCACAGCCCCCAGTCCACAGGCACTGCCCGCCTTGTTCCGCCACAGCCCCCTGTCCACAGCCCTCTGTCCACAGGCACTGCCAGCCTTGTTCCGCCACAGCCCCCTGTCCACAGCCCCTGTCCACAGCCCCCTGTCCACAGCCCCCTGTCCACAGCCGCCTGTCCACAGGCACTGCCCGCCTTGTTCCGGCACAGCCCCCTGTCCACAGCCCCCTGTCCACAGCCCCCTGTCCACAGCCCCCTGTCCACAGGCACTGCCCGCCTTGTTCCGCCACGGCCCTCTGTCTACAGCCCCCTGTCCACAGCCCCTGTCCACAGCCCCCTGTCCACAGTCACTGCCTGCCTTGTTTCGTCACAGCCTCCTCTGCATCGACAATCCACACGATGCACTCAACGTCAAGTCGTCACGAGGCAACCAACCAGAGATGACACTGCACTGCCGGCGACTCACTGATGGAGTTCAGTGGTGACTGTTCTGATCCAAAGTATACAGGACACCACCTGCTAAGCCTTCTACTGACAATAATTGCTCAGTTGCGGAACCAGAGTGTGCTCTCTTTCCGAACGACACCACCACGTTTGTCCAACGACAGTCTCCATGAACCTGCCCATATCATAGACCCCACAGAACCCACCCAGGGCACCTGCCAATATCATGGACTCGACAGAACCCATCCAGGACACCTGCCTATATCATGGACTCGACAGAACCCACCCAGGACACCTGCCCATATCATGGACCCCACAGAACCCACCCAGGGCACCTGCCCATATCATGGACCCCACAGAACCCCCAGGGCACCTGCCCATATCATGGATCCCACAGAACCCACCCAGGACAGCTGCCCATATCATGGACCCCACAGAACCCACCCAAGACACCTGCCCATATCATGGACCCACAGAACCCACCCAGGGCACCTGCCCATATCATGGACCCCACAGAACCCACCCAGGACACCTGCCCATATCATGGACCCCACAGAACCCACCCAGGGCACCTGCCCATATCATGGACCCCACAGAACCCACCCAGGGCACCTGCCCATATCATGAACCCGACAGAACCCACCCAGGGCACCTGCCCATATCATGGACCCCACAGAACCCACCCAGGGCACCTGCCCATATCATGGACCCCACAGAACCCACCCAGGGCACCTGCCCATATCATGGACCCCACAGAACCCACCCAGGGCACCTGCCCATATCATGAACCCCACAGAACCCACCCAGGACAGCTGCCCATATCATGGACCCCACAGAACCCACCCAAGACACCTGCCCATATCATGGACCCCACAGAACCCACCCAGGGCACCTGCCCATATCATGGACCCCACAGAACCCACCCAGGACACCTGCCCATATCATGGACCCCACAGAACCCACCCAGGGCACCTGCCCATATTATGGACCCCACAGAACCCACCCAGGGCACCTGCCCATATCATGAACCCGACAGAACCCACCCAGGGCACCTGCCCATATCATGGACCCCACAGAACCCACCCAGGGCACCTGCCCATATCATGGACCCCACAGAACCCACCCAGGGCACCTGCCCATATCATGGACCCCACAGAACCCACCCAGGGCACCTGCCCATATCATGAACCCCACAGAACCCACCCAGGGCACCTGCCCATATCATGGACCCCACAGAACCCACCCAGGGCACCTGCCCATGTCATGAACCCCACAGAACCCACCCAGGGCACCTGCCCATATCAGGGAAACCCCACAGAACCCACCCAGGGCACCTGCCCATGTCATGAACCCCACAGAACCCACCCAGGGCACCTGCCCATATCATGGACCCGACAGAACCCACCCAGGGCACCTGCCCATATCATGAACCCCACAGAACCCACCCAGGGCACCTGCCCATATCATGGACCCCACAGAACCCACCCAGGGCACCTGCCCATATCATGAACCCCACAGAACCCACCCAGGGCACCTGCCCATGTCATGAACCCCACAGAACCCACCCAGGGCATGGACATGGCGAGGAAAGCAACACTGAGCTCCCATGAAAACAGCTGAAAGTGGATGGATAGACCTTCTTTCCGTCATTCATTGACACTAATTGCTCATGTATGTCATTTAACAATGGCACTGTTAACAAAAAGATTCTGTTGCTTTTTTATTTGTTGGTTTGTTTTGATTTCTTACAAATAGTGAAGTTTCTAAATCGTCATTCATTGACGTTACAAAATGACGCCAAAGACCACAACGTCTGATCCAAAGGACGATGTCATTGTTCGCCAACAATTCTTGAATAAAGTTGATTGTTGTTGAGATGGTGTTACAAGGCATATAGATTGCAGAAGCAGTTGAGAGCCTTTAGAATGTTTTCCTGACAAAAGTTCCTTGAATTTGAATTTAAAACGAAACGGTGTTAGTTACCGCCACAGATACAGACAAACATTACAGGACAAAACACAATGCATTTTGACCTGCTGGGTCTTCTTCAGGCAAAAACAAGCAACATTTATGACAATGAAAACGAAGAACAAGAAACCACTTATCTTCTCGTATTCGGCGCAAAATGGTTGTTGGATGAAAATGAGACCGTTAAGGAGGGGATCATGGGAGTTGAAATAGTAATGATGACCGTGGTAATAATGGTAACAATGGCAATAATAGGGTAATAGTGGTGATGAAGAAAACGTATATGATAAGGGGAGGGATACTGGTAAAAAGATTTAAGTGTTCATAGTGGCTAAACACTGAAGGGAGAAAGAAAAAGGGAGGTGACGGGGGGTCACAAAGTAGGGTTTGTTTGTTTGTTTTGTAATGATTGTTTAATGGTATGAATATTTTGTTTGTTTTGAAATGATTGTTTAATGGTATGATATATCAGTGATGGTAGTGATTATGGTGGATTGATAATAGCGTTTGTTTGTAATGATTGTTTAATGGTATGATATATTAGTGATGGTAGTGATTACTGTGGATTGATAATAATGTTTGTTTTGTAGTGATTGTTTAATGGTATAATATATTCGTGATAGTAGTGATTGTGGTGGATTGATAATAGTGCTTAGTAGCAAGGAATAGAAATGATATGTTTAAATAAAAACCCTAAGGGATGGTGATGTTGATGATAGTAGTTATATGTGGAAATGATATGTTTAAAGAAAAACCCTAAGGGATGGTGATGTTGATGATAGTAGTTATATCTGGAAATGATATGTTTAAAGAAAAACCCTAAGGGATGGTGATGTTGATGATAGTAGTTATATGTGGAAATGATATGTTTAAAGAAAAACCCTAAGGGATGGTGATGTTGATGATAGTAGTTATATGTGGAGGTGTGAGTAATGATAGGTGGTGATGTTGATGATGGTAGTCATATGTGGAGGTGTGAGTAATGACAATAATGATTGGAAAGGAAGGGAAGTGATCAATGGGTGAGGGGCTATCGTTGTTGGAAAAAAAAGAAAAGGAGTGGCAAGGGGGGGGAAGCTCATATCCTCCACTTATACATACGTATGCACAGGGAGGAGGGATGGGAAACTCATGCACACAGTATTATTGGAAAACGAAACAGTACTGTTGGGTGGTGTTCATTGTTGTCGGTGACATAATGTGTTGGCATTAATACAATAATGTTTATTGGGAAGAAATCGAAATGATCAATGAGGAAAGGGGTAACATATCTTAAAAAAACATTCACACACAAGGGGGGGGGGGATGTAAACAGTATTATTAGTGGATGTTGTTCATAATGAGACTAATTGTGAGAAGTAAGATAGTGTTGGAATGACGATAATGGTATAATAATATAATGATACTGGTTGGAAGGGAAATGACTGTATATGATCAATGGGAAAAGTGTTCCCATGGGTGGTGATCATAATGATAACAGCTATATGTGGATATGTTTTTGTGCTGATAATTATGGTTGGAAAGGGGGATTGGGGGGAAAAGGATGTAAAGAAGAAAAGGGGCAGGGTGTGTGTGTGTGGGGGGGGGGGGGGTGGGGGGGGGGGGGGGGAGCGGCGAGGCGAGGGAAAAGGGAGGAGGGAAAGCTGACATCTCTCCACATATACATTCGTGTGCACAGGGGGGAGGGAGGGGAAAGTCATGCCAACAGTACTATAGGATGATGATCATTGTCATAAGTGAAATAATGTGTTTGAATACCCATCAAGCAGAACTAATGAGTGGTGATCATAATGATAACAGTTATATGTGGGGATGCTTTTGTACTGATAATAAGGGGATGCTTTTGTACTGATAATAAGGGGATGCTTTTGTACTGATAATAAGGGTTGGAAAGGGAGATTGGGGGGACAAGTAAAGAAGAAAGGGGAGGGGGGGGGAGCAAGGGGGGAAGGAGGAGGGAAGGGAAAGCTCATATCCCTCCACCTATACCTACGTGTGCACAGGAATTGGGGTGGGGGGGGGGGGGGCTCATGCCAACAGTATTATTGGAAAAGCCAACAGTACTATAGGATGGTGATCATTGTCATCAGTGAAATGATGTGGTGGCGTTAGTAATGGTGATCATTGTCATCAGTGAAATGATGTGGTGGCGTTAGTAATGGTGATCATTGTCCTCAGTGAAATGATGTGGTGGCGTTAGTAATGGTGATCATTGACCTCAGTGAAATGATGTGGTGGCGTTAGTAATGGTGATCATTGTCCTCAGTGAAATGATGTGGTGGCGTTAGTAATGGTGATCATTGTCCTCAGTGAAATGATGTGGTGGCGTTAGTAATGGTGATCATTGTCCTCAGTGAAATGATGTGGTGGCGTTAGTAATGGTGATCATTGTCCTCAGTGAAATGATGTGGTGGCGTTAGTAATGGTGATCATTGTCCTCAGTGAAATGATGTGGTGGCGTTAGTAATGGTGATCATTGTCCTCAGTGAAATGTGGTGGCGTTAGTAATGGTGATCATTGTCATCAGTGAAATGATGTGGTGGCTTAGTAATGGTGATCATTGTCCTCAGTGAAATGATGTGGTGGCGTTAGTAATGGTGATCATTGTCCTCAGTGAAATGATGTGGTGGCGTTAGTAATGGTGATCATTGTCCTCAGTGAAATGATGTGGTGGCGTTAGTAATGGTGATCATTGTCCTCAGTGAAATGATGTGGTGGCGTTAGTATAATAACGGTTGGGAGGAAATGGACAGATCAATGACTGAAGATGATGACCATTGTCATAAGGAGATAATGTGTTGCCATTAACATGATAATGTTGCCTTGGAACAATAGAAATGATCAATGACTGAGGATATGACCATTGTCATAAGGGAGATAATGTGTTGCCATAACATGATAATGTTGCCTTGAACAATAGAAATGTAATGATGAAGATGATGACCATTGTCATAAGGAGATAATGTGTGCATTAACATGACAATGTTGCCTTGGAACAATAGAAATGATTAATGACTGAAGGATGATGACCATTGTCATAAGGGAGATATGTGTTGCCATTAACATGACAACGTGCCTTGGAACAAACAGAAATGATCAATGACTGAAGGATGATGACCATTGTCATAAGGGAGATAATGTGTTGCCATTAACATGATAATGTTGCCTTGGAACAAATAGAAATGATTAATGACTGAAGGATGATGACCATTGTCATAAGGGAGATAATGTGTTGCCATTAACATGATAATGTTGCCTTGGAACAAATAGAAATGATTAATGACTGAAGGATGATGACCATTGTCATAAGGGAGATAATGTGTTGCCATTAACATGATAATGTTGCCTTGGAACAAATAGAAATGATCAATGACTGAAGGATGATGACCATTGTCATAAGGGAGATAATGTGTTGCCATTAACATGACAATGTTGCCTTGGAACAAATAGAAATGATTAATGACTGATGGATGATGACCATTGTCATAAGGGAGATAATGTGTTGCCATTAATATGACAATGTTGCCTTGGAACAAATAGAAATGATTAATGACTGTTGGATAATGACCATTGTCATAAGGGAGATAATGTGTTGCCATTAATATGACAATGTTGCCTTGGAACAAATAGAAATGATTAATGACTGTTGGATGATGACCATTGTCATAAGGGAGATAATGTGTTGCCATTAACATGATAATGTTGCCTTGGAACAAATAGAAATGATTAATGACTGTTGGATGATGACCATTGTCATAAGGGAGATAATGTGTTGCCATTAACATGATAATGTTGCCTTGGAACAAATAGAAATGATTAATGACTGTTGCATGATGACCATTGTCATAAGGGAGATAATGTTTGCCATTAATATGACAATGTTGCCTTGGAACAAATAGAAATGATTAATGACTGAAGGATGATGACCATTGTCATAAGGGAGATAATGTGTTGCCATTAACATGATAATGTTGCCTTGGAACAAATAGAAATGATTAATGACTGTTGGATGATGACCATTGTCATAAGGGAGATAATGTGTTGCCATTAACATGACAACGTTGCCTTGGAACAAATAGAAATGATTAATGACTGTTGGATAATGACCATTGTCATAAGGGAGATAATGTGTTGCCATTAACATGACAACGTTGCCTTGGAACAAATAGAAATGATTAATGACTGAAGGATGATGACCATTGTCATAAGGAGATAATGTGTTGCCATTAACATGATAATGTTGCCTTGGAACAAATAGAAATGATTAATGACTGAATGGATGATGACCATTGTCATAAGGAGATAATGTGTTGCCATTAACATGATAATGTTGCCTTGGAACAAATAGAAATGATCAATGACTGAAGGATGATGACCATTGTCATAAGGGAGATAATGTGTTGCCATTAACATGACAACGTTGCCTTGGAACAAATAGAAATGATTAATGACTGAAGGATGATGACCATTGTCATAAGGGAGATAATGTGTTGCCATTAACATGACAACGTTGCCTTGGAACAAATAGAAATGATTAATGACTGAAGGATGATGACCATTGTCATAAGGGAGATAATGTGTTGCCATTAACATGACAACGTTGCCTTGGAACAAATAGAAA
>CM065735.1:2579027-2594027 GCA_033310375.1 Conus canariensis
CTATGAGAAATCAGCTTTTGTCAGGCAGATGGCATCAACTTCAGGCACCAGGTCCTCCCCATGGTCATCATCGGTTCTTTGGCATTTCTGGTCCCCATTGGAACATGTATGATGTACTGCAGAGATGGGGGTAGCATCTTTCACTAACAATTTCACCTGAAGAGTTAGGCTTAAATGTGGAACATTCTATCAACCGTGTATAATGTATCTGCAGTGGTTCCCAATGGTGTTTCAGGGCACATTCTTACTGAGAACACAATCACTTTGTCGACTGATAATTTCATTTGGACCATTTTCTCTTGTTTTCCTCCTCTTCTGCTCAGAGTAACTTAGTCTTTTATTAATATTGTTAGTTTATATATTGATTTGATCCCATTACAAGACATGTCTAAATTCTCGATTTTACAATGGAACTGTAGATCATTAAACACCAATTTGGTGTTTTTTAGAACGTCACTTACAAAATCACTCATATTGCGTAATGGCACTTCAGTTTCTAAATGTGCAAAGCAATAAGTTGCCAAAGATACAAAACTATTTTTATCCTCCATTGCTTCAGGATTGTAAAACATCAACGAAAGTACAAACTGCGTTATATTTAAGACGTGACATGAATTACTCCAAACTATCCTCCACTTACATATCAAATGAAATAGAGGCTGTACACAGGACAGGAGCTATGATCAAAGTCAATAACAAGCTAAATGTTAACGTTATGTCTGTATATCTTCCAAATGGTCCAGTAAACGACAACACTGATTGGATCAAACAACTGGGTACAAAAAATCAAAAATGGATTATTTTGGGAGATTTTAACGCACATGCCCCGTTCTGGGAGAATGGTTGCACAAAAGTTACAAGTAACCGTCTGATTGAAAACATATCTGATGCAAATCTATACTTATTAAACGATGGTTCTGTCATTAGAATACCAGATGTACCCAATCACAGAGCAACTTCGGTCGATTTATCACTCATTTCACCAGAATTAGCAATTAATTGTACATGGTCAGTGTGTGAGGATAGTTTAGGAAGTGATCACATTCCAATTGAAATAATTCTGGAAGACAAGGTTGGTACATATACCGAGAATGAGTGTAGAGACAAAATACCAAAGTTTCAATATAAATTTGCTAACTGGTTGTCTTTCCAAAGTATCGTAATGACAGGACATCGGATGCTTTGAAAATGATTGTGTTGACACCTTTTATTCTAACCTAACAGAAGCAATTTTAAATGCTGCTACCGAGTCTGTTCCAGTTTTAAAAGGATCATCAAACCCAAAACATAGTGGAAACATATGGTGGACAAACGAATGTGAAGAGGCTGTGGCACATAAAAAAAGAGAATCTTTTAAACTGTGGTTAAAAGCTGTTATAGCAAAACAAAAGGAAAAGGACAAGAAGAAAGATCAGGTCAATTATTCTTCTAATGATATAGAAAACAATATAGAAGAACTTTTTCAAGATATGAAAAGAGCTAAAATTCACAGCAATAAAGTTGTGACCCGAGCCAAGAAAAACTACTGGACTAAGTTTTGCAATACTGAAGTACATGAATCAAAAGATCTACATAAAGTCTGGGCAAAGGTGAAAGAAATGAAAAACGGATTCACGCTACCAATCTTTCCCATAAAGATAGAGAATAAGCAATTTCTAACGTCTAAAGAAAAAGCTAAACTGTTTCTTGACACATTTACTAGCAACAGCTTATCCACAAATCTGGATGCTGATAGTATTCATTACAGAAATAAGGAGGAAAGTACAGATTCCTATGTTGACCTAAATCCTGACAATACACACTATCTTAATGCACCAATTCAGTTTGATGAATTTATTGAAGCACTGGAGTCATTTTCTTCAAATAACTCTTCTGTTGGTCTGGATGGCATTTCTTACCAGCTTCTGATTCATTTACCATTTAATTGGAAAGAATTGTTATTTTCGTTTTACCAAAAATGTTGGTTAAATGAAGCTCTTCCTAAAATATGGAAGCAGTCAATTGCAATTCCTATTCCAAAACAAGGTAAACCGAGATCAGATATAAGTAGTTATCGACCAATAGCTTTAACTTCCCATGCCAGTAAATTATTAGAAAAAATTATACAGAAAAGATTATTTTATCACTGTGAAAAACAAAATATCATTCCTACATGTCAAGCTGGGTTTAGAAAAGGACGTTGCCCAACAGACAACTCAGTTAAACTTACAACTCAAATAAAGAAACAATTCTCCAAAAGAAAAAGTACACTTGCCACATTCTTTGATCTACGGAAAGCTTATGATAGTGTTTGGCATGCACGACTTCTATATAAATTGAAAAAAAATTGGAATAACAGGTATAACTTATCATTACATGAGTAATTTATTATCAGATAGGTCAATACAAGTCAGGTTGGGAAATGTCTACTCTTCAGCGAAAAGAATTGATATAGGCATTCCACAAGGATCTGTACTAGCTCCATTATTGTTTAATATATTAATTCACGATCTACCAAACTGTCTATCAAAAACAACAAATGTTGTGCAATATGCAGACGACATAGCTATTTGGATCAACACATCTTTGAGGAAACATACTAACGAAAGAACTGTTCATTATGTTCAGAACATACACCAAAGAGAACTTAATAATCTAAATCAATATATGAAAGAAAATGGATTGAAGTTGTCTTATGAAAAGACTTATCTTATACTTTTTAATAATAGTGAAAATCCTAAAACTCTTCCTCAGTTAGTATTGGATGGAAACCCTCTTGTTTATAAGCATTCTGTTAAGGTTTTAGGTGTACATTTAACATCAAAATTAAATTGGAAAGTTCATATTGAATATTTGATTTATAAAGCAAGAAAAATATTTAATTTTTTTAAAAATCATAAATAAACAGACATGGAGCCAAAATACCAAAACATTACTACACCTTGCAATTTTTTTTTAGTTCGATCAGTACTCTCTTATGGGAAAGAGGTGTATTTCAGTGCTTCAAATGCTCTTTTAAATAAATTGCAAAGCATAGATAGTAGGGCTATCAAGCTAGCTCTTGGTGTCCCTATGCACTCTAACACTCATAGAACATATAAAGAGAGCAACATGTTGTCATTAACAGAACATCGAAAATGAGCAGTTTCAAAATATGTAATCAGAAGCCTATCTATCGTTAATAATACACAGGAAGAAATATTCTTAAATGCAGAAACAGAGTTCCCCAAGAGAGCAAAAAAAACATAACACTTCTTCAGCCTATCAAGAATTTTTCTGAAGACGTTATGAGTAAAAGCAAAATAGATTTTCATAATATTTCAGTCATGCCTATTACACCAATGATACCACTATGGGAACAAAGAAAGGCCAAGTTTGATATAGAATACAGCAGTTACAACAAAAATGAAGAAGAGAATTTATTAGTTACTGACGTTCGCCTTCATTTAGATTCAAAGTATTCAAATCATCTGAAAATTTTCACTGATGGCTCCATCTTAGAAACGTCAGACAGTGGTGCAGGTTTTGTTATTCCTTCGCTCAGAATAGAAAAGTCATATTATTTGGGCAAAGGTGTTTCAATATTTACATCTGAATTATACGCAATAATGCAAGCTTTAGAATTCATTTGTGATCTACCTTATTCCACTTATAACATCTTACTATGTGTTGATTCAAAATCAGTTTTACAAACGCTCAAGCAAAATAGCTGCAACAGTCGTAACGATATTGTCTTTGAAATTAAGTATTTAATTCATCGTATTGCTATAAAAGGTATTAGTATTGACTTTTGCTGGGTGCCATCTCACTCTGGGCTCTTTTGGAATGAGGTTGCTGATAGAGCTGCTAAACGAGGAGCTTTCAATAACTCTGACGTGGTTTCAAATGAGAAATTGGCATTATCAACAGATGAAATGTACTCCCTGTTGGAAAAATCCACTTGTACTAGTCCATCGGCTTCTAAATCTAAAGTCTTGACATACAGTTGACCTATAATTAGTTTACTGTACAAAATACGACTAAACTCGTGGAAAGCTAAGTACGCAAAAGTTAATTGTATTTGCAATCTTAAACTATCAATTCATCACTTACTATTAGAATGCCCAATTTTGCTCGCTAGATACTGAATGAATAATTGGAGTTTTTTTCTGAAGTATGATAACACAAGGGACATTTTGAATGATGAAGAAATTGACATTATCTTAATTGCAAAAGTTATTCTATCCACACATTGGAAGATTACTTTGAAGTTTTATTTCACTTGTTCTTATTTTTGAAGGGCGGGGAGGGGGGGGATAACTTTTGCATGGCGTCTAAAATCACTATCCTTGTAAACAGACATTAAATTAAATATTCATTCATTACTGAAAAGTGCCTGTCTTCCTGTGTGAGTCCAAGACATCCTGAGTGACGCTGAGCTGGAGTGACAGAGACTGAAAGATCTGACAGCTATGTCTGTGATAGCACTTAGCACCAACCACCTCCCACACGCCAGACGCAACATAGTATTAACAAGTGTAAAAAAAAAAAAGAGAGAAGAAAAGTGTAAAAATTGATAACTAGAAGACTTGGTTTCTTTTGTTTTCAAATATATTTTTAAGCGTGATAAAAAAAAATCCTTATTTTTAAACATTTTTTTTAAAGGTCCAAGGAGTATTACGTCAGCTGGTAGAAGTTTTCAGGACCATTATCTCTTCCTTGTCTGTACCACATAACACCCAAAGCCTCCTACGTCAGCTGGTAGAAGTTTTCAAGAACATTATCTCTTCCTTGTCTGTACCACATAACACCCAAAGCCTCCTACGTCAGCTGGTAGAAGTTTTCAAGAACATTATCTCTTCCTTGTCTGTACCACATAACACCCAAAGCCTCCTACGTCACTGGAAGAAGTTTTCGGGACCATTATCTCTTCCTTGTCTGTACCACATAACACCCAAAGCCTCCTACGTCAGCTGGTAGAAGTTTTCAAGAACATTATCTCTTCCTTGTCTGTACCACATAACACCCAAAGCCTCCTACGTCAGCTGGTAGAAGTTTTCAGGACCATTATCTCTTCCTTGTCTGTACCACATAACACCCAAAGCCTCCTACGTCAGCTGATAGAAGTTTTCAGACCATTATCTCTTCCTTGTCTGTACCACATAACACCCAAAGCCTCCTACGTCAGCTGGTAGAAGTTTTCAAGAACATTATCTCTTCCTTGTCTGTACCACATAACACCCAAAGCCTCCTACGTCAGCTGGTAGAAGTTTTCAGGACCATTATCTCTTCCTTGTCTGTACCACATAACACCCAAAGCCTCCTACGTCAGCTGGTAGAAGTTTTCAGGACCATTATCTCTTCCTTGTCTGTACCACATAACACCCAAAGCCTCCTACGTCAGCTGGTAGAAGTTTTCAGGACCATTATCTCTTCCTTGTCTGTACCACATAGCACCCAAAGCCTCCTACGTCAGCTGGTAGAAGTTTTCAGGACCATTATCTCTTCCTTGTCTGTACCACATAACACCCAAAGCCTCCTACGTCAGCTGGTAGAAGTTTTCAGACCATTATCTCTTCCTTGTCTGTACCACATAACACCCAAAGCCTCCTACGTCAGCTGGTAGAAGTTTTCAGGACCATTATCTCTTCCTTGTCTGTACCACATAACACCCAAAGCCTCCTACGTCAGCTGGTAGAAGTTTTCAGGACCATTATCTCTTCCTTGTCTGTACCACATAACACCCAAAGCCTCCTACGTCAGCTGGTAGAAGTTTTCAGGACCATTATCTCTTCCTTGTCTGTACCACATAACACCCAAAGCCTCCTACGTCAGCTGGTAGAAGTTTTCAGGACCATTATCTCTTCCTTGTCTCTCTCTCTCTCTCTCTCACACACACACACACACACACACACACTCTCTCTCTCTCTCTCTCTCTCTCTCACTCTCTCTCTCTCTCACACACACACACCTCTCTCTCTCTCTCTCTCTCTCTCCTCACACACACACACACACACACACACACACACACACACACACACACGATGCACACACACTTTCATGCATATAGGCACAAACACACAAACACACGGAGAGAGAGAGATTGATTGATTGATTGATTGATTGATTGATTGATTGATTGATTGATTGATTGATTGATTGATCTTTAGCACGCAAGGATGAAGATTTTAGGCCAAAGCCTAGTCTTACAATCTGTCCTTGTCATGCATACATTATTTCAGACAGAGACAGACAGACAGACAGAGACAGAGACAGAGAGAGACAGAGAGAGACAGAGACAGAGAGAGACAGACAGACAGACAGCCAGAGAGAGAGAGAGAGACAGACAGACAGACAGACAGACAGACAGACAGAGAGAGACAGCACACAAGGAATGCCCAGTCCTGCACTGCAAAGCGCTGAAGTGGAAAGTGTGAAAGCCATTTTTTGAGAAAAGCAATCTACATAACAGTTACACAACCACATGACTTGGCTCACCTCGCCTTACACAAGAAGCGAGGGGAGGGGGGGGGGGAGAGGAAGAAGGAGAGGGGTGGAGGGCACAAGAAGCGAGGGGGGGGGAGAGCGACAAGGAGAGGGGTGGAGGAGGTGAGGGGCGTGGGGAGGGCAGAGCAGAATTCACTTCAGTCGACCAAGGAACCTCACGACATGGGCTGGTGTCATCTTTCACCTGCACCCCATGTTTACTTCTGTGGGTAATGAAAACCGAGTGTCAAGGCCACACAATGCACATTGCAGCTGGCTGGAAAGACACATAACACCCAAAGCCTCCTACGTCAGCTGGTAGAAGTTTTCAGGACCATTATCTCTTCCTTGTCTGTACCACATAACACCCAAAGCCTCCTCGTAGCGTTCATTTCTTTTCCGGAAAAAAAAATACCGCATTCATTTGAGAGTCCCAACCGTAAAAGGTTTCTCATAAACACACGTGGGGGAAAAACCACTTGATCTAAACATAACTGCCGTATGCTGAATAGACTCGTAATACGGACGTTCTTCTATTGCTGCAATTCAAAAAAAAAGAAAAAAGAAAAAGAAAAAAGAGATTACTTCAATTTTCTCCTCGAATTACCCCCACCTACTCCCAGCCTACCTATCCTTAAGTCCTCCCTTCGTTTTTGTGTGTGTGGTGTGTGTGTGTGTGTGTGTGTGTGTGTGTGTGTGTGGGGTGCGCCTGCGTTCGTGCCTGCCCCCCTCCACCCCCCCCCCCCCCCACACACACACACGTATCATGTAAGTACTTGCGTTTATCAGCTAATGACTCTTTGTTCTTTGATCTCGGTCTCTGCTAATGTCCCTTTGTTGTATGAACTCTGTCTCTGCTAATGTCCCTTTGTTATATGATCTCTGTCTCTGCTAATGTCCCTTTGTTATATGAACTCTGTCTCTGCTAATGTCCCTTTGTTGTATACTCACTGTGTCTGCTAATGTCTCTTTATTTTATTACCTCTGTGTCTGCTAATGTCTCTTTGTTGTGTGATCTCTGTGTCTGCTAATGTCTCTTTGTTGTGTGATTTCTATGTCTACCAATATCTCTTTGTGGTTTGTTCTCTGTGTTTGCTAATGTCTCTTTGTTGTGTGATCTCTATGTCTACCAATGTCACTTTGTGGTTTGTTCTCTGTGTCTGCTAATGTTTCTTTGTTTCATGATGTCTGTGTCTGCTAATGTCTCTTTGTTGGTTAATCCCTGTGTCTGCTAATGTCTCTTTGTTTCATGATCTCTGAGTCTACCAATGTCTCTTTGTTGTTAAATCTCAGTGTCTGTTAATGTCTCTGTTATGTGATCTCTGTGTCTGCTAATGGCTCTTTGTTTCATGGTCTCTGTGTCTGCTAATGTCTCTTTGTTGTGTGATCTCTGTGTCTGCTAATGTCTCTTTGTTGTGTGATCTCTGTGTCTGCTCATGTATCTTTGTTGTGTGATCTGTGTCTGCTAATGTCCTCTTTGTCGTGTGATCTCTGTGTCTGCTAATGTCTCTTTGTTGTGCGATCTCTGAGTCTGCTAATGTCTCTTTGTTGTGTGATCTCTGTGTCTGCTAATGTCTCTTTGTTGTGTGATCTCTGTGTCTGCTCAGGTCTCTTTGTCGTGTGATCTCTGTGTCTGCTAATGTCTCTTTGTTGTGTGATCTCTGACTCCACCCCACAGTCACACCTGAGGACACCGACTGACAAAGATCCAGAAAGAGGTCCCTACATACACCACATATTTTTTTTGGGGGGAGAGATGCGTGCGGCATTGCACAAACACACACACACACACACACACACACAACACACACACACACACACACAGCGCCGCGCGCGCGCGCGCATGCTCAAACACCACATGCTCACACACACACACACACACACACACACACACACACACACACACACACACACACACACACACACACACGCCCCATACAAACTTTCTGAGTGACGTCAGTATAAAAATTATAAAGAGAGAGAGAGAGGGGAGAGAGAGAGAGAGAGAGGGAGGAGGGGAGGGAGGGAGGGAGGGAGATGGGGTGGGAGACAGAGAGAGAGGGGGGAGGGGAACAGAGAGAGAGAGAGCCACTGCCTCAACACTTTCTAGAAATCGTTTTATTTCTCAGGAACGTGGTGAGATATCAAAAGCAAAGTGTAGTGCAATGTCCGATCATATCGTTGGCTGACTGCTCTCGCTGGCGTTGAAAGACAAGATGGGAGACAGGAGTAATGAAGGTCTTCGGGAAAAGGCAAGGGAGCTTGCAGATTTCTGCGATGAAATGGCTGACAATCTGGACGAACACACCAGAAACGTCAACATTGCCCGTGTGACAGGAGGAGCTGTAGGCGCCGTGGGTGGAGGTGAGGGAATGTGTACATGATAAAAATGATGTACTTTTGTGTGTTCAGTTTCATTTTGTTAGGACAAAAATAACGCTTAATAAAAGCACAATGTGTCAATCCAAAAACGTGTGCCACAAGTGACAGTCGCTGAAGAGGGGTTTTACTTTACCGCCATTTTGTGTTATGTGATCAATATATTATTTTTCAATTTGCGGTTTGCTGCCTGAATTTAGTGACACGAATAATCTGTTCTTATTGTTGTGATATGATATTCTTTGCTTAGTATGGTATGCCATGAGTAAGGCATAGTATGGTATGGGTGTGACATAGTTTGGTATGATTTAGAATGATACATTATAGACTGGCAGGTATGATATGGTATGGTATGGCATGATTTAGAATTGTATATTATAGACTGGTGGATGTGTATGGTATTGTATGGTTTGGTATGGTATGGTATGGTATGGTATGGTATGGTTATGGTATGGTATGGTATGGATGGTATGGTATGGTATAGTGTGGGGTATGAGTGTGGGATGGTATGGTATGGTATATTATAGACTAGTGGGTATGGTATGGCACGGAATGGTACGGTACAGTTTGTTAAGATACGGTATGGTATGGTATGGTGTGCTATGGTAAAGTATGCTATGCTATGCTATGCTATGTTATGGTTCAGTTTATAGCCTATTCCTTAAGCCTGATTACAACTGGATCAGTTTGTAGCAGAATTTTTCAGGCGGTTTAAGTCAATTCATTGAATTGTTTTCACTCAGCCACCGTTAGCATGTGCACTTCCAGGGTAAAGAACACAGGAACACTCACTACAGGCTCTCCCAGTGTATTCCAGTGGATAAACAACAGGAACATCTATGCATATATAGGAACACTCACTACAGGCTCTCCCAGTGTATTCCAGTGGATAAACAACAGGAACATCTATGCATATACAGGAACACTCACTACAGGCTCTCCCAGTGTATTCCAGTGGATAAACAACAGGAACATCTATGCATATATAGGAACACTCACTACAGGCTCTCCCAGTGTATTCCAGTGGATAAAAAACAGGAACATCTATGCATATACAGGAACACTCACTACAGGCTCTCCCAGTGTATTCCAGTGGATAAACAACAGGAACATCTATGCATATATAGGAACACTCACTACAGGCTCTCCCAGTGTATTCCAGTGGATAAACAACAGGAACATCATATGCATATACAGGAACACTCACTAAAGGCTTCTCCCAGTGTATTCCAGTGGATAAACAACAGGAACATCTATGCATATATAGGAACACTCACTACAGGCTCTCCCAGTGTATTCCAGTGGATAAAAAACAGGAACATCTATGCATATACAGGAACACTCACTACAGGCTCTCCCAGTGTATTCCAGTGGAGATACAACAGGAACACCTATACATATACAGGAAGACCACAAGCCACACAGTGCTGCCTTTGTTGTTTTAGATGGCAGTGTGATGAGAGTTGGGGGTGAGTAGGTGTAGTCCTCTAGGGGAAGGACTGGGATTGTTTTCTCTATTAGAGTTCTGTTAACATTTCACCTCCACCCTCTCTCTTACTAGTTATAGAAGGACCAACTTCCTGGTACTAGTCATCGAAAGAAAATTTTTCTCAGGGCTGTTAATGATACTCAAGAGTGGCTCTGGAATAATTCTCCTTAGGCTTGTGCACTTAAAGATGACTGCAGCTCAGAGTGGAAAAATTAAAGTTCAAACGTTGAATATGGTATAAACAACAAAGAATTGACACAAGTGTACGTTCACACATCAACTTTACTTGTTGTTAAGTGGCTGAGTGTTCAGCTTGTCGAGTTCTCACACAGTTTTCATCCAGTATTGACATACTCATTTTCTGTCAGAAGATAAAATTCAGTGATCATCTTAACAGATAGTATTGAATACTGGCAAAAAGTCATATTGTTAACATAAAATATTAATCAAGCATCTTAACAGTTTTTACCAAGTTGTGGCAAACAAAGTATTCCAATAGAGTACTAATTCACCATCTTGATAGATGTTGCCAAGTATTGGCATAAAGTTATATTGTTTAAACTACACACAAACAATACATAGTCTCAAGACTCAGAAACGTAGTTTCAACTTAAAAGTTCTTCTGGGTTGATCAGTGAAACCTGACACAGGATCTCAGAGCTGGAAATATAAACATTCTCCTGTCTGGCAAACACCAGTGTCATTACTTGGTTCACTGTTGGTGATCAGTCTTACAGCCTTCTGTGGAGCAGTGAAGTGGGGACACTTGGTTTCTCCTTTCTGTGTGCTAAGCTACACATCAGGTCTCTGATGCCTGTCTGATTGACAGGCTGTCAGAGAAACATGACAGCCAATAATATCACCATAGGAAAGAAGGGGGTGGGGTGTTGGTCATCAGGGGGGGGGGGGATCTGGAATGGGACAGTCATCCCCCACCATCTACAGTGTGAGGGAAGGTGTTGAAGATACAAGAACGCTATCTCCTGGGTGTTTGCAGCAGGTTGAGCCTTTATGCAAATAAACTAAGCTACCTAAACCCCACTGTGGGACAGCTGTGGGTTCTCTTCCCTCTGACTACGTTGAGCAGAGAAGGAAAGGCAGGATGTGGAAGGGAGGGGGGCACAGCTTTTCTGAACCAGAGGAGAGACAGCACACAGCCCTTGTCAACCACTAGCAATCCCCTGCAAGGCAAGATAAGTGAGGGAGAGGGTGAGGGGAGAGTAGCGCGTACTTCCACTGTGGGGCCAAAGCACTTAAAGGAAACACCTGGCAGATGGCGGGAAGAGGGTGAGGGGAGAGTGGCGCGTACTTCCACTGTGGGGCCAAAGCACTTAAAGGAAACACCTGGCAGATGGCGGGAAGAGGGTGAGGGGAGAGTGGCGCGTACTTCCACTGTGGGGCCAAAGCACTTAAAGGAAACACCTGGCAGATGGCGGGAAGAGGGTGAGGGGAGAGTGGCGCGTACTTCCACTGTGGGGCCAAAGCACTTAAAGGAAACACCTGGCAGATGGCGGGAAGAGGGTGAGGGGAGAGTGCGCGTACTTCCACTGTGGGGCCAAAGCACTTAAAGGAAACACCTGGCAGATGGCGGGAAGAGGGTGAGGGGAGAGTGCGCGTACTTCCACTGTGGGGCCAAAGCACTTAAAGGAAACACCTGCAGATGGCGGAAGAGGGTGAGGGGAGAGTAGCGCGTACTTCCACTGTGGGGCCAAAGCACTTAAAGGAAACACCTGGCAGATGGCGGGAAGAGGGTGAGGGGAGAGTGGCGCGTACTTCCACTGTGGGGCCAAAGCACTTAAAGGAAACACCTGGCAGATGGCGGGAAGAGGGTGAGGGGAGAGTGGCGCGTACTTCCACTGTGGGGCCAAAGCACTTAAAGGAAACACCTGGCAGATGGCGGGAAGAGGGTGAGGGGAGAGTGGCGCGTACTTCCACTGTGGGGCCAAAGCACTTAAAGGAAACACCTGGCAGATGGCGGGAAGAGGGTGAGGGGAGAGTGGCGCGTACTTCCACTGTGGGGCCAAAGCACTTAAAGGAAACACCTGGCAGATGGCGGGAAGAGGGTGAGGGGAGAGTGGCGCGTACTTCCACTGTGGGGCCAAAGCACTTAAAGGAAACACCTGGCAGATGGCGGGAAGAGGGTGAGGGGAGAGTGGCGCGTACTTCCACTGTGGGGCCAAAGCACTTAAAGGAAACACCTGGCAGATGGCGGGAAGAGGGTGAGGGGAGAGTGGCGCGTACTTCCACTGTGGGGCCAAAGCACTTAAAGGAAACACCTGGCAGATGGCGGGAAGAGGGTGAGGGGAGAGTGGCGCGTACTTCCACTGTGGGGCCAAAGCACTTAAAGGAAACACCTGGCAGATGGCGGGAAGAGGGTGAGGGGAGAGTGGCGCGTACTTCCACTGTGGGGCCAAAGCACTTAAAGGAAACACCTGGCAGATGGCGGGAAGAGGGTGAGGGGAGAGTGGCGCGTACTTCCACTGTGGGGCCAAAGCACTTAAAGGAAACACCTGGCAGATGGCGGGAAGAGGGTGAGGGGAGAGTGGCGCGTACTTCCACTGTGGGGCCAAAGCACTTAAAGGAAACACCTGGCAGATGGCGGGAAGAGGGTGAGGGGAGAGTGGCGCGTACTTCCACTGTGGGGCCAAAGCACTTAAAGGAAACACCTGGCAGATGGCGGGAAGAGGGTGAGGGGAGAGTGGCGCGTACTTCCACTGTGGGGCCAAAGCACTTAAAGGAAACACCTGGCAGATGGCGGGAAGAGGGTGAGGGGAGAGTGGCGCGTACTTCCACTGTGGGGCCAAAGCACTTAAAGGAAACACCTGGCAGATGGCGGGAAGAGGGTGAGGGCATGGGGATGAGGGGAGAGGTAGAGACTGAAAATTGACGTAGAGTGGTAATCTTACTTGAAGTTTGTAATACAAAGAAAGATAAGGGGAGGGAGAGAAAGGGGGGGGGGGCTGCAGAGGATGGTGTGGCTGGCAATTGTTACGTCACAAGCAGCTGGCAGCATGGTCATATGGAGTTCTTCACGTCACAAACAATGCAAGGGAAACAACTGTTCCCTAAACAACCCCTTTCCCAGCTCACTGAAGAACCTTGGTATGCTATTTGACAACACATTGTCCATGTTACAATGTGTCACACAAACTAGTCAGTTCTGGCACTGCCATCAAAGACACATCAGTTCTATCAGAAATACCTGTCTGCCTCTGCTAATCCGAATTTGTCTCCCCTAGAGTTTTCTTACGTACCAACTAACTGTCACTCTCTATTGTCTGGTTTGACGTGTCATCCATCTGCTGCCTTTGAGGTGTGCAAGGTAAGCCACATGGCTTGTCCTTGGGAAGAAAAGATCTGACAAAGTCACTCCCATTTTGCAGTCTCTCCATTGGCCACCTGTCTCTCTGCAGACAAAGTATCAGATACATCTTCTGTGCTATGGAGGCATTCACAGCTCTGCCCTTTCCTACCTCTGTGACTGTCTCTTTGTCTTTCTCTGTGTCCAGCTTCAGATCCACTCTACTTCCGTACAGAGAATTTCAAATGGGGGTTAGATTTTGGGTGCCTCTCCTTCTCTGTTTCAAATCACATGCCTGGAACCAGCTTTCTCTTCCTCTTCATCAAACAACCAACACTGGGCTCTTTTAAAGCCATGCTGAAACCCTTTTGTTATCCCCTGATCCCCCCCCCCCCCCCACACACACACACACACTCACTCCATTGCTGTGCTTAATCTGTGCATGTGTCCACAACTGCTTTTTCCACCCTTTACATTGCAGTATGCATGCGTGCACATGTCGTGGCCAAGGGATTAGATCTGTTCTTGACTCTCATGATGAAACGTTGTATAAACATTGTTATTATTATTAAGAAAGTCAGTGTTTTTTTTTTTCTTTTGTTCGCTTTTTTTTTAATCCTGTTACACTCCCACTGGAGCGTTCATGTGTGTGCATGTGTGTGCGTGCATGCTTGTGTGTGTGTGTGTGTGTGTGTGTGTGTGTGTGTGTGTGTGTGTGTGTGTGTGTGTGTGAGTGTGTGTGTATGTGTTGTGTGTATGTGTGTGTGTGTGTATGTGTGTGTGTATGTGTGTGTGTGTGTGAGAGAGAGAGAGAGAGAGAGAGAGAGTGTGTGTGTGTGTGTGTGTGTGTGTGTGTGTGTGTGTGTGTGTGTGTGTGTGTGTTGGGAAGAAGGGGGCCACGGGATGGGCTTGGGGCCATGGAGGGATGTAGAGGTTGCTCTTTGAAAATAGATGGCTGATGAAGCTGACATTCTTTAAAGCAGGTTGGCAAATATATGCAGTTAACTTTGAAATAAAAACATCATCATCAACAACGACAACGACAATGACAACAACAACAACAACAACAGCAACAGCAACATCAACAACAACAACAACTAGCCAACATCCAACCAACCAAAGGGGAACATACAGTTCCCACACAATTCTGTTGGGTGGCACATAATGGCACTTTTTTTCTTTTTAATTTCCAGTCGTTGCGGCCGTTGGATTTATTCTCATCCCATTTACCATGGGTGCCTCAGCCTTAATGGTGGGTGTGGGAGGCGGCATAGCCGGTGCCGCAGGAGGATTCACCGCAGGTGGCGCCAGCCTCTTCAAGTTCATCCACGAGAGGCGGAAGAAAAAACAATTCGCTCAAAGATGGTCCAGATTCCGTGAGGCAATG
>CM065735.1:2604027-2606527 GCA_033310375.1 Conus canariensis
TGTGTCTAGCATGGCAATCGAGTTGTTCTCCTCCACCTCATGAGTGAATTTGATAGCAGGGTGTTGACTGTTCAAGTGGTTAGTGAAGTCTTCCACCAGCTCCCTCTTGAGGATGGTCATGGTGTCGTCCACGTAGCAGCCCCAATAGTGTGGGGGAGAATGGTAAGACGCCAAGGCCTTCTCCTCAAAGTCCTCCATGAAGAGGTTAGCTACAATGGGGCTGACTGGAGAGCCCATGGCCACTCTTGCAGTCTGCTGGTAGAAGTTGCCTTGAAACGTGAAGCAGGTGGTGTTGAGGCAGCAAGCCAGGAGCTCGCAGATGCTGTCTGTGGAAAGCATAGTACGCTGGGGCAGAGTGTTGTCAGCCTGGAGTCTTGCTTTGATGATGTGGATGCTTTCTTTGACAGGGACGCTGGTGAACAATGCCGAAACATCATATGATACCAGGCACTCATCAGGGGAAAGGATGTAATGTGCCAGTTTCTGAACCAAGTCCACACTGTTGGTGACGTGATGCTCCATCATGCCATCCAAAGGAGACAGGATGTCTGCCACAAATCTCGCTGTCTCATACATGAGGGAACCTCTGGAAGCAACTATGGGATGGAGAGGGACGTCTTTCTTGTGCACCTTATGAAGGCCATAGAACTTGGGGACATCAGTGGTTGATGGGTACGGTTTTCTGTAAAAGGCAAGGGAAAGTCCGCCTGCCTCCTTGAGATGTTTGAGCAGATCCTTGAGCTTGGTGGCATACCTGTTGGTGGGGTCTTTCTTGAGAGGCTGGTAGGTTTTTCTGTCATCCAACAGTTGGCTGGCCTTGTCATGGTACATAGACTTGGGGATGATGACCGTGGACCGACCCTTGTTGGCTGGGAGTATCAAAATCGTGTCGTCTTTCCAAAGTCGGGCCAACGCACGCCTCTCCTCAACAGGAATGTTGGGTTTCGGCAGTTGTGCTTGGTTCAGGATGTTGGCACATTCTGACCTCAGGTGGGATGCCTCTTCTGTATGTGGGCCTATCTGTTTGCAGGCGGTTTCAATACTCATGATGTAGTCCATGATGGGGAGTTTGTCCGGGGTCACAGCAAAATTGAGTCCCTTTTCAGCACTCACTGTTCAGAGTCAGAAAGTTCACTTTCTGATAGATTCACAAGCCATCTCTTCTGCACCCTGTGCGTCTCTTCTTCAGTCACAGGTACAATTGGAATGTGATCGTTCTTGTCATGCTTCGATCTCGCCATCAGTTTCTCAAACTTATTTCTCTGGCACATACACATTTTGTTCCATTCCCAAGTTTTGAGTTGACTCGAGCCAGTCCTTCACTTCTGCTAGTATCTCAGTGTGTACTCATCCTGTTTGAACAGAGATGGATATGCTGTTCTAATCCCTCGATCCTCAGATTAATCTGCTTTACGCGCTCGTTCATCAGGACCCGTTCCGTACAGAATAAGATGTTGCTTGCAGCTTTTCCTTTGACTGATGACTTGATCTTTAAGCTGGTCAGTACGACACCATGATGTTTACAGTGTAGCGTGAAATGCAGATGGTTTCAGAATATCGCTAAGGCTCTGTGTGCTCCTTGCAGTTCATGAAAAGTCTTGATGACTGTCTGGTCAAAATCGCGTACGAGACGTTGTGGAACTTTTAACTGCTGAGGGGTAGACATAACGACTACCAGATTTAGACAGGTCACTCAGCTGGGAAATAAGCACTTGCTTGGAGCTTTCTACAGACCTCCGTCCGTCTTCTTCAGCGGTGGTGTTGCTACTGAGTGAACTGGAGTTCAGTGCACACGACCACGGGTCGAACCCTGGTCATGTGACTAAGCAATGAAAGATCATTGGCCTGAAGTTTTCTGGCCAGCAAAGGGGAGCCGAAGCAGGCGAGATTCAGTGGATGAGCAAAAGTTGCAAGACGGAACATAGAGATGAAGTAGGTCAGAGAGGTAGGAGAGAGCCAGATTATTCAGTGATTTGAAAACCAGGAGGAGAACTTCAAAGTCAGTGCGAGACTTAATTGGGAGCCAGTGTAAGGACAACAGAATTCGTGATATGTGATCAGATCTAGAGGAGTGGGAGATCAGATGGGCGGCATTGTTCTGAACTTTTTGAAGTTTACAGATGAGCCTTAAGGGACAACTGGCGAGGAGGGAGTTACAACAGTTGAGCAGAGACAGAGCAAAAGCACAGATGAGAGTCTTCAGGGCATTTTGAGTGAGAAAGCGTCGAACTGAGCTGATTCTACGAAGTTAGAGGTAGCAGGACTCGCACACATTAGAGATATGTTGTTTGAAAGAGAGAGTTTGGTCGAGTGTAACGCCGAGGTTACGAGCAGACACTGATAGGTTTATCTTGTTTCCATCAATATTTATAGAACAAGGGAGAGAATGAGTTCTGATAGTGTGTTTCGAAGCAATGAGGATTATTTCAGTTTTGTCTGCGTTAAGTTGTAGTTTGTTATTGTGGATCCATGATTTAACATCGGTAACGCATGCTTGAGA
>CM065735.1:2611527-2641527 GCA_033310375.1 Conus canariensis
CCTTGTGTCGAATTGGATGAAGGTAAGTGATTGCTCGTTCAACGCCTGTCTTGTGCCGAATTGGATGAAGGTAAGTGATTGATTGTTCAACGCCTGTCTTGTGCCGAATTGGATGAAGGTAAGTGATTGATTGTTCAACGCCTGTCTTGTGCCGAATTGGATGAAGGTAAGTGATTGATTGTTCAACGCCTGTCTTGTGCCGAATTGGATGAAGGTAAGTGATTGATTGTTCAACGCCTGTCTTGTGCCGAATTGGATGAAGGTAAGTGATTGATTGTTCAACGCCTGCCTTGTGCCGAATTGGATGAAGGTAAGTGATTGATTGTTCAACGCCTGCCTTGTGCCGAATTGGATGAAGATGAGTGATTGATTGTTCAACGCCTGTCTTGTGCCGAATTGGATGAAGGTAAGTGATTGATTGTTCAACGCCTGTCTTGTGCCGAATTGGATGAAGGTAAGTGATTGATTGTTCAACGCCTGTCTTGTGCCGAATTGGATGAAGGTAAGTGATTGATTGTTCAACGCCTGTCTTGTGCCGAATTGGATGAAGGTAAGTGATTGATTGTTCAACGCCTGCCTTGTGCCGAATTGGATGAAGGTAAGTGATTGATTGTTCAACGCCTGCCTTGTGCCGAATTGGATGAAGGGTGATGATTGTTCAACGCCTGTCTTGTGCCGAATTGGATGAAGGTAAGTTCATGTGATATGATTGTTTCAACGCCTGTCTTGTGCCGAATTGGATAAGGTAAGTGATTGATTGTTCAAACGCCTGTCTTGTGCCGAATTGGATGAAGGTAAGTGATTGATTGTTCAACGCCATGTCTTGTGCCGAATTGGATGAAGGTAAGTGATTGATTGTTCAACGCCTGTCTTGTGTCGAATTGGATGAAGGTAAGTGATTGATTGTTCAACGCCTGCCTTGTGCCGAATTGGATGAAGGTAAGTGATTGATTGTTCAACGCCTGTCTTGTTGCCGATTGTGATGAAATAAGTGATTAAATTGTTCAACGCCTGTCTTGTGATCGAATTGGATGAAGGTAAGTGATTGATTGTTCAACGCTCTTGTGCCGAATGGAGAGTAAGTGATGATGTTCAAGCTGTCTGTGCGAATTGGATGAAGGTAAGTGATGATTGTCAACGCCATGTTTGTGCCCGAATTGATGAAGGTAAGTGATTGATTGTTCAACGCCTGTCTTGTGCCGAATTGGATGAAGGTAAGTGATTTGATTGTTCAACGCCTGTCTTGTGCCGAATTGGATGAAGGTAAGTGATTGATTTTCAACCGCCTGTCTTGTGTTCCGATGTCGTGCATTGAAGTAAGTGATTGATTGTTCAACGCCTGTCTTTTGCCGAATTGGATGAAGGTAAGTGATGATTGTTCAACGCCTGTCTTGTGCGAATTGGATGAAGGTAGTGATTGATTGTTCAACGCCTGTCTTGTGCCGAATTGGATGAAGGTAAGTGATTGTTTTTCAACGCCTGTCTTGTGCCGAATTGGATGAAGTAAGTGATTGATTGTTCAACGCCTGTCTTGTGCCGAATTGGATGAAGGTAAGTGATTGATTGTTCAACGCCTGTCTTGTGCCGAATTGGATGAAGATAGTGATTGATTGTTCAACGCTGTCTTGTGCCGAATTGGATGAAGGTAGTGATTGATTGTTCAACGCCTGTCTTGTGCGAATGATATATGTTGTTGTCACCCTGTCTTGTCAATGGAAAGTAGATTGATTGTTCAACGCCTGTCTTGTGCCGAATGGATGAAGGTAAGTGATTGATTGTTCAACGCTGTCTTGTGTCGAATTGGATGAAGTAGTGATTGATTGTTCAAAGCCTGTCCTTGTGCGAATTGGATGAAGGTAAGTGATTGATTGTTTCAACGCCTGTACTTGTGTCGAATTGGATGAAGGTAAGTGATTGATTGTTCAACGCCTGCCTTGTGCCGAATTGGATGAAGAGAGTGATTGATTGTTCAACGCCTGTCTTGTGCCGAATTGATTGAATGTCATAGTGATTGATTGTTCAACGCTGTCTTGTGCCGATTGGATGAAGGTAAGTGATTGATTGTTCAACGCCTGTCTTGTGCCGAATTGGATGAAGGTAAGTGATTGATGTTCAAGCCTGTCTTGTGCCAATTGGATGAAGTAGTGATTGATTGTTCAACGCCTGCTTTGCCGAATTGGATGAAGATAAGTGATTGATTGTTCAACGCCTGTCTTGTGCCGAATTGGATGAAGGTAAGTGATTGATTGTTCAACGCCTGTCTTGTGCCGAATTGGATGAAGGTAAGTGATTGATTGTTCAACGCCTGTCTTGTGCCGAATTGGATGAAGAGTAAGTGATTGATTGTTCAACGCCTGTCTTGTGCCGAATTGGATGAAGGTAAGTGATTGATTGTTCAACGCCTGCTTGTGCCGAATTGGATGAAGGTAAGTGATTGATTGTTCAAACGCCTGTCTTGTGCCGAATTGGATGAAGGTAAGTGATTGATTGTTCAACGCCTGTCTTGTGCCGAATTGGATGAAGGTAAGTGATTGATGTTCAACGCCTGCTTGTGCGAATTGGATGAAGGTAAGTGATTGATTGTTCAAACGCCTGCCTTGTGCCGAATTGGATGAAGTAAGTGATTGATTGTTCAACGCCTGTCTTGTGCCGAATTGGATGAGGTAAGTGATGATTGTTCAACGCCTGCTTGTGCCGAATTGGATGAAGGTAAGTGATTGATTGTTCAACGCCTGTCTTGTGCCGAATTGGATGAAGGTAAGTGATTGATTGTTCAACGCCTGTCTTGTGCCGAATTGGATGAAGGTAAGTGATTGATTGTTCAACGCCTGTCTTGTGCCGAATTGGATGAAGGTAAGTGATTGATTGTTCAACGCCTGCTTGTGCCGAATTGGATGAAGGTAAGTGATTGATTGTTCAACGCCTGTCTTGTGCCGAATTGGATGAAGGTAAGTGATTGATTGTTCAACGCCTGTCTTGTGCCGAATTGGATGAAGGTAAGTGATTGATTGTTCAACGCCTGTCTTGTGCCGAATTGGATGAAGGTAAGTGATTGATTGTTCAACGCCTGTCTTGTGCCGAATTGGATGAAGGTAAGTGATTGATTGTTCAACGCCTGTCTTGTGCCGAATTGGATGAAGGTAAGTGATTGATTGTTCAACGCCTGTCCTTGTGCCGAATTGGATGAAGGTAAGTGATTGATTGTTCAACGCCTGTCTTGTGCGAATTGGATGAAGGTAAGTGATTGATTGTTCAACGCCTGCTTGTGCCGAATTGGATGAAGGTAGTGATTGATTGTTCAACGCCTGTCTTGTGCCGAATTGGATGAAGGTAAGTGATTGATTGTTCAACGCCTGTCTTGTGCCGAATTGGATGAAGATAAGTGATTGATTGTTCAACGCCTGTCTTGTGCCGAATTGGATGAAGGTAAGTGATTGATTGTTCAACGCCTGTCTTGTGCCGAAGTGGATGAAGGTAAGTGATTGATTGTTCAACGCCTGTCTTGTGCCGAATTGGATGAAGATGAGTGATTGATTGTTCAAACGCCTGTCTTGTGCCGAATTGGATGAAGGTAAGTGATTGATTGTTCAACGCCTGTCTTGTGCCGAATTGGATGAAGGTAAGTGATTGATTGTTCAACGCCTGTCTTGTGCCGAAGTGGATGAAGGTAAGTGATTGATTGTTCAACGCCTGTCTTGTGCCGAATTGGATGAAGGTAAGTGATTGATTGTTCAACGCCTGTCTTGTGCCGAATTGGATGAAGGTAAGTGATTGATTGTTCAACGCCTGTCTTGTGCCGAATTGGATGAAGGTAAGTGATTGATTGTTCAACGCCTGTCTTGTGTCGAATTGGATGAAGATGAGTGATTGATTGTTCAACGCCTGTCTTGTGCCGAATTGGATGAAGGTAAGTGATTGATTGTTCAACGCCTGTCTTGTGTCGAATTGGATGAAGGTAAGTGATTGATTGTTCAACGCCTGCCTTGTGCCGAATTGGATGAAGATGAGTGATTGATTGTTCAACGCCTGTCTTGTGCCGAATTGGATGAAGATAAGTGATTGATTGTTCAACGCCTGTCTTGTGCCGAATTGGATGAAGGTAAGTGATTGATTGTTCAACGCCTGTCTTGTGCCGAAGTGGATGAAGGTAAGTGATTGATTGTTCAACGCCTGTCTTGTGCCGAATTGGATGAAGATGAGTGATTGATTGTTCAACGCCTGTCTTGTGCCGAATTGGATGAAGATAAGTGATTGATTGTTCAACGCCTGTCTTGTGCCGAATTGGATGAAGGTAAGTGATTGATTGTTCAACGCCTGTCTTGTGCCGAATTGGATGAAGATAAGTGATTAATTGTTCAACGCCTGTCTTGTGCCGAATTGGATGAGGATGAGTGATTGATTGTTCAACGCCTGTCTTGTGCCGAATTGGATGAAGATGAGTGATTGATTGTTCAACGCCTGTCTTGTGCCGAATTGGATGAAGATGAGTGATTGATTGTTCAACGCCTGTCTTGTGCCGAATTGGATGAAGATGAGTGATTGATTGTTCAACGCCTGTCTTGTGCCGAATTGGATGAAGGTAAGTGATTGATTGTTCAACGCCTGCCTTGTGCCGAATTGGATGAAGGTAAGTGATTGATTGTTCAACGCCTGTCTTGTGCCGAATTGGATGAAGGTAAGTGATTGATTGTTCAACGCCTGCCTTGTGCCGAATTGGATGAAGGTAAGTGATTGATTGTTCAACGCCTGTCTTGTGTCGAATTGGATGAAGATGAGTGATTGATTGTTCAACGCCTGTCTTGTGCCGAATTGGATGAAGGTAAGTGATTGATTGTTCAACGCCTGTCTTGTGCCGAATTGGATGAAGGTAAGTGATTGATTGTTCAACGCCTGTCTTGTGCCGAATTGGATGAAGGTAAGTGATTGATTGTTCAACGCCTGTCTTGTGCCGAATTGGATGAAGGTAAGTGATTGATTGTTCAACGCCTGTCTTGTGTCGAATTGGATGAAGATGAGTGATTGATTGTTCAACGCCTGTCTTGTGCCGAATTGGATGAAGGTAAGTGATTGATTGTTCAACGCCTGTCTTGTGTCGAATTGGATGAAGGTAAGTGATTGATTGTTCAACGCCTGCCTTGTGCCGAATTGGATGAAGATGAGTGATTGATTGTTCAACGCCTGTCTTGTGCCGAATTGGATGAAGATAAGTGATTGATTGTTCAAACGCCTGTCTTGTGCCGAATTGGATGAAGGTAAGTGATTGATTGTTCAACGCCTGTCTTGTGCCGAAGTGGATGAAGGTAAGTGATTGATTGTTCAACGCCTGTCTTGTGCCGAATTGGATGAAGATGAGTGATTGATTGTTCAACGCCTGTCTTGTGCCGAATTGGATGAAGATAAGTGATTGATTGTTCAACGCCTGTCTTGTGCCGAATTGGATGAAGGTAAGTGATTGATTGTTCAACGCCTGTCTTGTGCCGGATTGGATGAAGGTAAGTGATTGATTGTTCAACGCCTGTCTTGTGCCGAATTGGATGAAGATGAGTGATTGATTGTTCAACGCCTGTCTTGTGCCGAATTGGATGAAGATGAGTGATTGATTGTTCAACGCCTGTCTTGTGCCGAATTGGATGAAGATGAGTGATTGATTGTTCAACGCCTGTCTTGTGCCGAATTGGATGAAGATGAGTGATTGATTGTTCAACGCCTGTCTTGTGCCGAATTGGATGAAGGTAAGTGATTGATTGTTCAACGCCTGCCTTGTGCCGAATTGGATGAAGGTAAGTGATTGATTGTTCAACGCCTGTCTTGTGCCGAATTGGATGAAGGTAAGTGATTGATTGTTCAACGCCTGTCTTGTGCCGAATTGGATGAAGGTAAGTGATTGATTGTTCAACGCCTGTCTTGTGCCGAATTGGATGAAGGTAAGTGATTGATTGTTCAACGCCTGTCTTGTGCCGAATTGGATGAAGGTAAGTGATTGATTGTTCAACGCCTGTCTTGTGCCGAATTGGATGAAGGTAAGTGATTGATTGTTCAACGCCTGCCTTGTGCCGAATTGGATGAAGGTAAGTGATTGATTGTTCAAGTTCGCTTTCCTGAGTGCTGTGTCTCTTCCCTGAAGAAGACCTAAGAGGTCGAAACACGTTTTGTCTTGTGATTCGTTTGTCTACGTTTCTGAGCGGTGCGTTATCAATACATTTTCAAAGTTAACCATTTGATCAGGATGCAATAACAACAACAACAAACCTTTGTTACCACAGTCACCATCCTCGTCCGATCAAAACTGATTTATGAATAAGAAATTTATTTATCAACCCTGCACAGCTTGTTAAATGAAATACAACCTATAGACAGAAGAGGTATTGAATTAGCTTTTGGCAGTCCGGTACATACAAATATATTGAATTTATACCATGACGCTGGCTGATTGTCTGTCTCAGACTAAGGTAAGTTGTCAAAAGCTAATCGTTTTTATTCGGAGTCTTTTTTGCCTTGAATTCAAGAACAAAGAAAGTATTCTTAGACTCTGACAACGAGTATCTGAAAAGAGTTAGACACACGTTGTCTCTCTCCAGTCAGTTAGAAATAATACAAATGTACTTTACCAAAGAAAAATGCAGTTTTGTTCTTTCATCTGTTTCATCAGGTCCAACAGTGCCTGTCATGCCTCACTGAGAGAACCGACAGGTCAAATTTGATCATGATTATACTGTTCTGACGACAGGTGAAAACATTAACATGTTATCATTTGAGGAAGACGATAACGAATACATTATAGTTTCGGAGACTTCAGAACATGTTAAAGTTGTTTTACAAGTGCAAAGAGATGGCTCAATCCTAGAATCACGCACACGTTCTAAATTTAAAACAAAACTGAAAATACAAGAAAAATTTTTGCTTGTAATACCCAACACTAATACCTAGCTTATGTTTCCTAGGTACGTGTGAAGTCACTGGGGCATCGCACTGAAGAACTGTTCACCAGATTCCTCCGCTTTGTTCAGTTGTGTTCCGAGGCCATGAGCTCTACGACGTTTTCATTGTCCTTTCTGCAATGATGTCTGTCCATGGGCTCTACAGACGTTTTCATTGTCCTTTCTGCAATGATGTCTGTCCATGAGCTCTACAGACGTTTTCATTGTCCTTTCTGCAATGGTGTCTGTCCATGAGCTCTACAGACGTTTTCATTGTCCTTTCTGCAATGGTGTCTGTCCATGAGCTCTACAGACGTTTTCATTGTCCTTTCTGCAATGGTGTCTGTCCATGAGCTCTACAGACGTTTTCATTGTCCTTTCTGCAATGGTGTCTGTCCATTGTTTCTGTCTTCCCCTTGGTCTTGCTCCTTCAACTCTTTCCTGGAGGATTATTTTATTTTGTCTTTCCATAAAGGTCCAGTCTACACAGAACTAATGCCTTTGCTGCTCTTGAGAGGATACGAGCGTATCTAATTTAAAATCCCCCATCGCTGAAAAGAAATCCCAGACATATTAGCTGTTTTAACAGTTCCTAGCTGGAATAAACTCCATTTATATGAACCGTTTACCAGTCTTTAGCTTCTATCCATGGTTATTTCAGTACTGGGGGGGGTTTGTTGTGGCTGGCTTGGTCTTTTTGGTGTTGACATCCATACTATGACTTGTAGATGTTGCATCCAGTGTTTTAACAAGCTTAGTCAGTTCTTGTTCAGTGCCCACCAGGCCACCGAAGTTATCTGCAAAGTGAAGGATCGTGACAGTTCTTCTTGCAGTGCTGATTGTGTTGCCATGATCTTCATCAAGAGGATCACTGATCGTGACAGTTCTTCTTGCAGTACTGATTGTGTTGCCATGATCTTCATCAAGAGGATCACTGTGACGAATCCTAACTGATATGTGGACCACATTCCAGTCGCGCCATTTGTGAGTACTGCACTGGTCACATTGGCATATACTTGCTGGATATTGTTAACTTTGTCCCCTGATCAAATTTCTTCATAACGGCATATAGCGCCTCACAACAGTCTCTGTCAAACGCGTCTTTGAAGTCTGTGAAGACATGACAGAACTCCTGGTGTTGCATTTTTTTTCTGACAGGTTAAAAATCTGTTCAATGGTACTTCATCCTTTCAAATTCAGCAGTGTCTGTCTGCAACTGTAATCTGTTCAGAATAATCTTGAACATTACGTTGCTTACATTGCTGATCTAACTGATCTTGCGGTTGTTTTGGCAGTGTTGAGGATTCCCTCTCTTTGGAAGTGTGACGATCACTGGTCGAGTCTCTTACTGGCTAGTGTGCCAGATTTTGCTGCAGATGGCAGTTAATGTATCAGTTATTGCCTTTTCCCCCACATGCAAGTGTTCTGCAGGGACGTTATCAGTGCTTGCAGCCTTGCCATGTTTCAGCGACTTCACTGCATTTACTTCTTCTTCGACAAAGTGTTGGACAGTCCATTTGATGAATCCTGAACTGCATACTTCCTCTGTCTTCTGATGATGTGTTCTTTCTGTATGAGACAGTTAATGTCATACTTCCTCTGTCTTCTTATGATGTGTTCTTTCTGTATGAGACAGTTAATGTCATACTTCCTCTGTCTTCTGATGATGTGTTCTTTCTGTATGAGACAGTTAATGTCATACTTCCTCTGTCTTCTTATGATGTGTTCTTTCTGTGTGAGACAGTTAATGTCATACTTCCTCTGTCTTCTGATGATGTGTTCTTTCTGTATGAGACAGTTAATGTCATACTTCCTCTGTCTTCTTATGATGTGTTCTTTCTCTGTGAGATAGTTAATGTCTTTGTCCCGAGTCGTGCAGCCTTCAATTTGCGTTGGTCAATTTTTCACAGGCTTTTATGTGTCTTTGTTATCCTGGTGTTTCTCAAAGTCGTCACACTCTCATTTTCAGCCCGTCTGACATTCACCATCAGCATGCTGTTCTCTCCTCATTCCGTCCCGTCTGACATTCACCATCAGCATGCTGTTCTCTCTCCTCATTCCGTCTATCATTCATTGTCATCACATGTCCACTCCTCATTCCGGCTGTCATTCATTTCACTTGCGTTCTCCTGTTCTGTCCCGTCTGCCATTCACGATCACCACATTCTCCTGTTCTCATTCCGACCGTCATTCTCATGCTGAAAGTCCTGCCTTCAATCATTCTTGAGTTCGTTCAATCAGTCATCAGTCTACGATCTTCTCTAATTCTCCCAGACCCATCATTCATTTATCGTTCCCACTTTCTAATACAATTTGACAGCTCAGATCCATACCCAATAAGTCGTCATGAAAACAATACGTTAACCAAGTTGCCTTGTGTGTGCGTGCGTGCGTGCGTGCGTGCGTGTGTGTGTGTGTGTGTGTGTGTGTGTGTGTGTGTGTGTGTGTGTGTGTGGTGTGTGCGTGCGTGCGTGTGTGTGTGTGTGTGTGTGTGTGTGTGTGTGTGTGGTGTGTGTGTGTGTGGTGTGTGTGTGTGTGTGTGTGTGTGTGTGTGTGTGTGTGCTTGTGTGTGTGTGAGAGAGAGAGACAGAGAGAGAGAGACAGAGAAAGAGAGAGGTTTATAATATTTATTGGAAGAAAACTTTTATAAGAACTGGCACATATCAGGAAAAGTAACGACAGCTGTAAGTTTGTTTTTTCTTCTCCCTCCCTCCCTCTCTCTCTCTCTCTCTCTCTCTCTCTCTCTCTCTCTCCTCTCTCTCTCTCTCTCTCTCTCTCTGTTGTATTCATGGTAGACGTTCGGGAGGACTTGTTTGCTTGATAAAAAATGACCTTTTCCAGTATGTCAAAAGTGTTGATGTTGATCATGTCAATTGTTGCATCTTTTTGATTGACAAAGAGCTGTTTGGATTGGATAAAGATATTCTGTATGTTTGTACATATATACCCCCAGAAGGATCTCCTTTCTATACTCATTTTGATATAGACAATGGCATTAGTATGCTTGAAGAGTGTTTAACTGATTTTCTGTTACATAGTGACGTGTATGTTATTTTAGTTGGTGATTTGAACAGTAGAACTGCTGATATTTCCCAAGAATGCTCTGTGAAAAATAATTTTGACCCACAATTCAATAATTTATCTCTTAATTTGACCCGGCAATCAAACGATCTTACTTTGAACAACTATGGGAAATTATTATTGAACATGTGTACTGCATTAGATCTGAGTATTTTGAATGGCGTGTGCAGAGGCGACCATGAAGGTTGCTACACATTCATATCTGATTCTGGAAGCAGTGTCACAGACTATTTTGTATTCTCACGTGAACTTTTTATGATATTGTTTGATTCCTGCAAACTATCTATTGTTGAACGTATTGATTCTGACCATTTGCCAGTGACTGCAGGTGTTGTTTTCCCAAAGCAACATTTATCTGATGTTTGTACGCAAAAAGAGGATTTTGTTATATACAAACTTTTGTGGGACGACAAGTGTGCTGATAAATATACCAGTATTTTGTGTAGTGAGGAAGTACGTACCAATATTGACCTTGCGATTGATTTAATTAATGTTAACGTGAACGATGCTCTTAAAGCTTTTAATGATTGTATAAGAGTAAGTGCTGAATCCATGAAAACACGTATATCATTTGATAATAATGAAAATTCAAGTAAATGGTTTGATTTAGAATGCAAACTTTGTAAAAGAAATACCAAAAGATTGTTGCAGATATTTCGTCGTTCTGTAAAATTTGAAAGAAAAAAGAATTAATTATCGAAAAACGAAATGAATATGTTATTGCCAGACGTGAGTATAAAAACTTATTAAAGCGGAAGAAGAAGCAATTCAACAAAACCTTATTAGACAAACTTGTATTGACTGTGAGAAATCAAAAGGAATTCTGGGACGTTGTTCATAATGCATCTTTCAAAAGGAAACAGCCTAGAAATAACATATCAATTGACTCTTGGTTTCAACATTTTAAAGCTTTGCTGGAAACGGATGCTGACAACATAGTAAATGAGGACTCAGTTGAAAACACGGAAGACTATATGAATCGTCCAATCTCTGAAGAAGAAATACTGCTTGCTTTAAGTAAATTAAAGAACCGCAAAGCAGCTGGTCCCAATGGCATTATTGGCGAGCTCTTAAGTATTCGAATGAACAGGTTATTCATTTTTTCTTGTTATTATTTAATAAACTATTTGATGATGGTATATTCCCTGACAACTGGTCTGAATCTATTATTCAGCCAATTTTCAAGAAAGGTGACATCAATAACCCCAATAATTATAGGGGAATTTCTCTGAGTGATATTAGCAGTAAAGTATTTGGTATGGTGATAAATAACAGATTGCAAGAATGGGTGGAAGGAAACAATATCACAGGTGAATATCAAGCTGGATTCAAAAAAGGATATTCAACAGTCGACCACATGTTTTCTTTACTAGCTCTCATACAGAAGCAGTTCTGTTACAATAGAAAACTTTACGTTGCGTTTATAGATTTCGAAAAAGCTTTTGATACGATAAATCGAAATCTTCTCTGGCCAGTTCTCTTAAAGAATGGTATTAAAGGTAAGTTGTTTAAATGTATTAAAAGCATGTACAATAATGTTAAAGCGAGAGTTAGATGTGGTTCTACGTTTACTGATTACATTGCCTGCACATCAGGATTAAGACAAGGAGATGCCTGCAGCCCTGTTCTGTTCTCTCTTTTTATTAACGAATTGGCGATAGGAGTTATCAACAATGGAAGACATGGTGCTAGATTCTCACTTGACGTGTATGAATTATTTATTCTATTGTTGGCTGATGATGTTGTTTTGATGGCGGAGACAGTTACAGGTTTGCAGACACAATTGAATAGCCTACAGCATGCCGCTCAATCTCTTCAGCTTAAAGTTAATATGACAAAAAGCAATATTATAGTCTTTCGGAAGGGTGGCTATTTGAGTGTGAGAGAAAAATGGTTATTTAATGGTGTTACAATGCCTGTAGTTAACGTGTACAAATACTTAGGAATACTTTTTTCAACGCGCTTGAGCTTTACTGCTGCATGTAAAGACCTTGCAAGCAGAGCAAAAAATGTTTTGATTTATATCTTGAAAAGGTTAAACATGTTAAACAACAACTCCTTTAATTTATTCATGAAATTATTTGATTCTCAGATACAGCCAATTGTGCAGTATGGTTCTGAAATATGGGGCTTAGAAAATGCTGTTGTCCATTGTGAATCAGTTCATTTATTCGCTTTGAAGAAATTTCTAGGAGTAGACAGACGAACACCGAATGACCTTGTTTATGGTGAAACAAATCGCTACCCAATATATATAAATTCTGCTGTTAAGTGCATTCGCTATTGGATTAAGTTGATTCAAATGGAGAATTACAGGATTCCACGTAAAGCATATGATATGTTGTATGACCTAGATGCAAGAGGTAAGAAAAACTGGGTAACAAACATTCGCTTGAGTTTGTTTAAATATGGATTTGGTTTTGTTTGGGCGAATCAAGGTGTTGGAAGTGTGCGTGGATTTATACGTTGTTTTCAACAAAGGCTTATCGACTGCCGATGGCAAACTTGGTCCGATCATATCCAAACTAGCGACAGGTTCAATTTGTACAGCACGTTTTGCAGCGACCACAGTTTAAAACCTTATTTACATCTAGATATTGATAAGCATCTGAAATATATTACAACCAGATTTAGGCTCGGGATTTCTGATTTAGCGATACACCGTTATCGATACAGAACGTTGATGTCTAACGACCTAATTTGTCCCCTGTGTAATGAAAGCGAAGAAAATGAGGTGCATTTTGTTCTATGTTGCCCAGCACTTGGACTTACACGTGAAACGTTAATTAAGCCTAAATATTATAGAAATCCTTCACTGTTTAAACTGAGTTTGTTAATGTCATCGACGGTTTTGGAAGACGTACATAATCTTGCATTATTTTTATACAAAGGATTTAAAATGAGAGATGCTCTGACTACATGAATATGTTCTATATCATTGTTTGCTTTCATTTTGAATTCGCTACATAATTTCATTCAGTTGTATATTCACATCCCCCTTCATGATGGGCTGAGGCCTATAATGAATAAAATATCTTGAGTCTTGAGTCTTGAGTCTGTTGTATTCATTCTTAGGTAGAGTATTTGTGACTTTTTTCACTTGTTTTTCTTTCTTCATTCCTTCCTTTCCTTCGTAGAATCGTGTGTTTGTTCGTTCCTTCGTAGAATCGTGTGTTTGTTCGTTTGTTCATGGTCGATCGGTCGCTCGTTCAGTCATTCATTCGTGTGTTTGTTCGTTTGTTCATGGTTGATCGGTCGCTCGTTCAGTCATTCATTCAGTCACTTAGTCAATCAGTTGTTCAGACATTCATTCGGCCATTCGGTCATTCAGTCATTCGTTCGTACATTTGTTTGGTCGATCGCTCATTCAGTCATAAGTCGATCAGTGAATCAATCGGTCGTACAGACATTCATTCGTTCAGCCGGTCGTTCGGACATTCAGTCGTTCAGTCAGTCGTTCAGTCAGTCGTAGATTTGCTCGGTTGATCGCTCATTCAATGGTTGATTCGTTCACTTAGTTATACATTCGTTCAGGCGGTCAGTCAGTCCTTCAGTTTATTCGTTCAGTCGGTCTCTCATCCATTTTTTGTCAGTCGATCGTTCAATCATTCATTCGTTCAGTCGGTCATTCGATCAGTCGGTCGTTCGGTCATTCGTCCTTTCAGTAGAACATTCATCCGTTAATTCGGTCAATCGCTCGTTCAGCCATTCATTCGTTCTGTCAGTTAGTCAGTTGTTCGTTGATTTGGTCAGTCGATCGCTCAGTCGTTTATTCGTTCAGTTGGTGAGTCGCTCTTTCAGCTCTCAATTCGTTCAGTCGGTCAATCGGTCCTCGACTTACTTATTCAGTCAGTCGGTTGCTTAGTCATTCATTCGTCAAGTCGGTCAATCGGTCGTTAAGTCATTCATCCGTTCAGTCGGGGTTTCCGTCGATCGTTCAGTCGGCGGGTGTACTGTGAGACACAGATGCAGGGCGTGACATAGATGAGGGCACACGGGAAGTGGATGCTGGTCGTGACAAGGATGGGCGTACGTGAAGGGAGGGATGGGGGTGGGGAGAGAAGAAGCGAATACAGTGTATGACGTGGGACACGAATGCAGGGTATGCCATAGGTACGGGGTCGTGAATGCAGCGTACGGCATGGTTGTGGGTATAAAGACGGGAATGCAGCGTACGGCATGGTTGCTGGTATAAAGGACGGGAATGCAGCGTACGGCATGGTTGTGGGTATAAAGACGGGAATGCAGCGTACAGCATGGTTGCGGGTATAAAGGACGGGAATGCAGCGTACAGCATGGTTGCGGGTATAAAGGACGGGAATGCAGCGTACGGCATGGTTGCGGGTATAAAGGACGGGAATGCAGCGTACAGCATGGTGGCGGGTATAAAGACGGGAATGCAGCGTACAACATAGTAGCAGGTATAAAGGACGGGAATGCAGCGTACAACATGCTAGCAGATATAAAGGACGGGAATGCAGCGTACAACATGGTAGCGGGTATAAAGGACAGGAATGCAGCGTACAACATGGTAGCAGGTATAAAGGACTGGAATGCAGCGTACAACATGGTAGCAGGTATAAAGGACGGGAATGCAGCGTACAACATGGTAGCGGGTATAAAGGATGGGAATGCAGCGTACAACATGGTAGCAGGTATAAAGGACGGGAATGCAGCGTACAACATGGTAGCGGTTATAAAGGATGGGAATGCAGCGTACAACATGGTAGCAGGTATAAAGGACGGGAATGCAGCGTACGGCATGGTTGCGGGTATAAAGGACGGGAATGCAGCGTACAGCATGGTGGCGGGTATAAAGACGGGAATGCAGCGTACAACATAGTAGCAGGTATAAAGGACGGGAATGCAGCGTACAACATGCTAGCAGATATAAAGGACGGGAATGCAGCGTACAACATGGTAGCGGTTATAAAGGACGGGAATGCAGCGTACGGCATGGTTGCTGGTATAAAGGACGGGAATACAGCGTACAACATGGTAGCAGGTATAAAGGACGGGAATGCAGCGTACAACATGGTAGCAGGTATAAAGGACGGGAATGCAGCGTACGGCATGGTTGCGGGTATAAAGGACGGGAATGCAGCATACAGTATGGTTGCGGGTATAAAGGACGGGAATGCAGCGTACAGTATAGTAGTGGGTATAAAGGACGGGAATGCAGCGTACAGTATGGTTGCGGGTATAAAGGACGGGAATGCAGCGTACAACATGGTTGTGGGTATAAAGGACGGGAATGCAGCGTACAGTATGGTTGCGGGTATAAAGGACGGGAATGCAGCGTACAGTATGGTTGCGGGTATAAAGGACGGGAATGCAGCGTACGGCATGGTTGCGGGTATAAAGGACGGGAATGCAGCGTACAGTATGGTTGCGGGTATAAAGGACGGGAATGCAGCGTACAACATGGTTGTGGGTATAAAGGACGGGAATGCAGCGTACAACATAGTAGCAGGTATAAAGGACGGGAATGCAGCGTACAACATAGTAGCAGGTATAAAGGACGGGAATGCAGCGTACAACATAGTAGCAGGTATAAAGGACGGGAATGCAGCGTACAACATAGTAGCAGGTATAAAGGACGGGAATGCAGCGTACAGTATGGTAGTGGGTATAAAGACGGGAATGCAGCGTACAACATGGTTGCGGGTATAAAGGACGGGAATGCAGCGTACAACATGGTTGTGGGTATAGAGGACGGGAATGCAGCGTACAGTATGGTTGCGGGTATAAAGGATGGGAATGCAGCGTACAACATGGTAGCGGGTATAAAGGACAGGGATGCAGCGTACAGTATGGTAGCGGGTATAAAGGACGTGGAAACAGTGTATAACATGATGGGGGTATGGCGGTCGCGGTTGCTGGGAGTGACATGGAGGGGAGGGGGGGGGGGGGTGATGATGGGGATGAGGTGAAGACGCAGGGCGTAACATGGGTGGGGGTCCGGGAGCGTGGACTTCAGGGCTTGACTGGAGTACAGACCTATGGGGGGGTGGGGGGGAGGGAGAAGGGGGGCACGAAGATGTAAGGCGTAGCATGGGTTGGGGTGCTGGGGGTGCGAATGCAGGGTATAACATCGTTGGGAGTACAGAGAGCGCAGATTGTTTAGCTTGACAGGGGTTGGGGTTCAGCAGGGGGGGCGGGGGGGGGGTAGAATTCAGAGTGGGAATATTAGGGGAATATTATTTGCGGATTTGAGAGCATGAGGTAGGTGGGGGGGGGGGGGGGGGGGGGGGGTGATATGGATGAGCGTACAGCGTGCACAGTTTTCAGGGCGTGAAATTGGTCAAGGTGTAGGGGGCGCGTATTTCAGGGCGTGACATGAGTTAAGGTGTAGGGGGCGCGGATTTCAGGGCGTGACATGAGTTAAGGTGTAGCGGGCGCGGATTTCAGGGCGTGACATGAGTTAAGGTGTAGGGGGCGCGAATTTCAGGGCGTGACATGAGTTAAGGTGTAGGGGGCGCTGATTTCAGGGCGTGACATGAGTTAAGGTATAGGGGGAGCGAATTTCAGGGCGTGACATGAGTTAAGGTGTAGGGGGCGCTGATTTCAGGGCGTGACATGAGTTAAGGTGTAGGGGGCGCTGATTTCAGGGCGTGACATGGGTTAAGGTGTAGGGGCGCGAATTTCAGCGCGTGACATGGGTTAAGGTACAGGGGACGCTTATTTCATGGCCTGACATACGTTAAGGTGTAGGGGGCGCTTATGTCATGGCCTGACATAAGTTAAGGTGTAGGGGACGCTTACTTCATGGACTGACATGAGTTAAGGTGTAGGGGGCGCTTACAAGGGGCGTTGATATAGGGGGTGAAGGGTGGGCGTACAAAGAGCGTTGATATGGGGGGGGGGGGTGAAGGGTGGGCGTACAAGGGGCGTTGATATAGGGGGTGAAGAGTGGGCGTACAAGGGGCGTTGATATGGGGGTGAAGAGTGGGCGTACAAGGGGCGTTGATATCGGGGGTGAAGGGTGGGCGTACAAGGGGCGTTGATATGGGGTGGGAAGGGTGGGCGTACAAGGGGCGTTGATATAGGGGGTGAAGAGTGGGCGTACAAGGGGCGTTGATATGGGGGGTGAAAGGTGGGCGTACAAGGGGCGTTGATATGGGGGGTGAAGGATGGGCGTACAAGGGGCGTTGATATAGGGAGGGAAGGGTGGGCGTACAAGGGGCGTTGATATGGGGATGAAGGGTGGGCGTACAAGGGGCGTTGATATGGGGGGTGAAGAGTGGGCGTGCAAGGGGCGTTGATATAGGATGTGAAGGGTGGGCGTACAAGGGGCGTTGATATGGGGTGGGAAGGGTGGGCGTACAAGGGGCGTTGATATGGGGGGTGAAGGGTGGGCGTGCAAGGGGCGTTGATATAGGGGGTGAAGGGTGGGCGTACAAGGGGCGTTGATATAGGGGGTGAAGGGTGGGCGTACAAGGGGCGTTGATCTGGGGGGGTGAAGGGTTGGCGTACATGGGGCGTTGATATAGGGGGTGAAGGGTGGGCGTACAAGGGGCGTTGATATGGGGGGTGAAGGGTGGGCGTGCAAGGGGCGTTGATATAGGATGTGAAGGGTGGGCGTACAAGGGGCGTTGATATGGGGTGGGAAGGGTGGGCGTACAAGGGGCGTTGATATGGGGGGTGAAGGGTGGGCGTGCAAGGGGCGTTGATATAGGGGGTGAAGGGTGGGCGTACAAGGGGCGTTGATATGGGGGGTGAAGGGTGGGCGTACAAGGGGCGTTGATCTGGGGGGGTGAAGGGTTGGCGTACATGGGGCGTTGATATAGGGGGTGAAGGGTGGGCGTACAAGGGGCGTTGATATGGGGGGTGAAGGGTGGGCGTGCAAGGGGCGTTGATATAGGATGTGAAGGGTGGGCGTACAAGGGGCGTTGATATGGGGTGGGAAGGGTGGGCGTACAAGGGGCGTTGATATGGGGGGTGAAGGGTGGGCGTGCAAGGGGCGTTGATATAGGGGGTGAAGGGTGGGCGTACAAGGGGCGTTGATATAGGGGGTGAAGGGTGGGCGTACAAGGGGCGTTGATCTGGGGGGGTGAAGGGTTGGCGTACATGGGGCGTTGATATAGGGGTTGAAGGGTGGGCGTACAAGGGGCGTTGATATGGGGGGTGAAGGGTGGGCGTACAAGGGGCGTTGATATAGGAGGGTGAAGGGTGGGCGTACAAGGGGCGTTCATATGGGGTGGGAAGGGTGGGCGTACAGCGCGCACGTGCACTAGCTCTCTTAATCCCAAAGCTCTCGTGTCCTGAAACACGTGCCTATACGCTCGTGCGCTTCTGGCGACACACACACAGGCGACGCTCCATGCTGACACCGGGGACGTTTCCTGGTGTACAGTGGTGCATGTTCTCTGCGTGTGTTGTGCTCTTGCTGGTGCTTTGCTGCCACTGTCACTGACACTAATGCCGCTCAGTCTCCACTGTTGCCGCTTTTAGAGATGGTGTTGCTGCTGCTGCTGATGATGATGATACATTTGTCCCACTGTTTCTAGTACAGTAGTGTTGCTACTGTTAACACTACTGCTGTTGTTGCTACTAATGCTGATGTTGCTGCTATATCTGCTGCCACTGTCACTGACACTAATGCTGCTCAGTCTCCGCTGTCGCTGCTTTTACAGAACGGTGTACTGCTGGTACTCATGCTGATACATTTGTCCCTCTGTTTCTAGTGCTCTTGCTAACGTTAATACTACAGCTGTTGTTGCTGCTATCACTGGTGTTGCTGCTATTTCTGATGCTATTATTGCTGCTTTGGTAACTGCTGCTGTTGCTACTGTTCTTGTTACTGCTGTTGTTACTGCTATTGTTGCTGCCGTTGTTGTAGTTGTTACTTCTGTTATTTGTGATGTTCCGTCTATTGTTACTGATGAACTGTTGTTGCTATTGTTACTGTTGCTGCCATTGCTACACTTGATGCAATGATTGGTTATGTTCAGTCCATCCTGCCATTGCTACACTTGATGCAATGATTTGTTATGTTCAGTCCATCCTGCCATTGCTACACTTGATGCAATGATTTGTTATGTTCAGTCCATCCTGCCATTGCTACACTTGATGCAATTATTTGTTATGTTCAGTCCATCCTGCCATTGCTACACTTGATGCAGTTATTTGTTATGTTCAGTCCATCCTGCCATTGCTACACTTGATGCAATGATTTGTTATGTTCAGTCCATCCTGCCATTGCTACACTTGATGCAATGATTTGTTATGTTCAGTCCATCCTGCCATTGCTACACTTGATGCAATGATTTGTTATGTTCAGTCCATCCTGCCATTGCTACACTTGATGCAATGATTTGTTATGTTCAGTCCATCCTGCCATTGCTACACTTGATGCAATGATTTGTTATGTTCAGTCCATCCTGCCATTGCTACACTTGATGCAGTTATTTGTTATGTTCAGTCCATCCTGCCATTGCTACACTTGATGCAGTTATTTGTTATGTTCAGTCCATCCTGCCATTGCTACACTTGATGCAGTTATTTGTTATGTTCAGTCCATCCTGCCATTGCTACACTTGATGCAATTATTTGTTATGTTCAGTCCATCCTGCCATTGCTACACTTGATGCAATTATTTGTTATGTTCAGTCCATCCTGCCATTGCTACACTTGATGCAATTATTTGTTATGTTCAGTCCATCCTGCCATTGCTACACTTGATGCAATTATTTGTTATGTTCAGTCCATCCTGCCATTGCTACACTTGATGCAATTATTTGTTATGTTCAGTCCATCTTGCCATTGCTACACTTGATGCAATTATTTGTTATGTTCAGTCCATCCTGCCATTGCTACACTTGATGCAATTATTTGTTATGTTCAGTCCATCCTGCCATTGCTACACTTGATGCAATTATTTGTTATGTTCAGTCCATCTTGCCATTGCTACACTTGATGCAATGATTTGTTATGTTCAGTCCATCCTGCCATTGCTACTTTTGCTGTAACTGTTGCTGTTGCAGCTACTGTTACTGTTACTGCTGCCACAATTGTTGCCACATTTTTTTGCTGCTTCTGTTACTGTTGCAGCACTTACTGCGGACGGCAGTGTTTGCTATTGCTGTGCTACTGTTGCTGCTGCTGCCACTGAAATTGTTTCTGCTGCAACTGCTACATTTGCTGCTATTACTACTGTTATTGCTGCTGATGCTCCAACTGTCACGGCGGCTGCTGCTGCTGTTGTGAATGGTGCGTTTGTTTTGTTACTGCTGCTGTTGCTACTGTGACCACTGCGGCTAACCTAAGGCTGATGATGTTATCATTGCTGTCCTAGTTCCTGTTGTTGCTACTGTCACCACTGCGGCTAACCTAAGGCTGATGATGTTATCATTGCTGTCCTAGTTCCTGTTGTTGCTACTGTCACCACTGCGGCTAACCTAAGGCTGATGATGTTATCATTGCTGTCCTAGTTCCTGCTGTTGCTACTGTCACCACTGCGGCTAACCTAAGGCTGATGATGTTATCATTGCTGTCCTAGTTCCTGCTGTTGCTACTGTCACCACTGCGGCTAACCTAAGGCTGATGATGTTATCATTGCTGTCCTAGTTCCTGTTGTTGCTACTGTCACCACTGCGGCTAACCTAAGGCTGATGATGTTATTATTGCTGTCCTAGTTCCTGTTGTTGCTACTGTCACCACTGCGGCTAACCTAAGGCTGATGATGTTATCATTGCTGTCCTAGTTCCTGTTGTTGCTACCGTCACCACTGCGGCTAACGTAAGGCTGATGATGTTATCATTGCTATTCTAGTTCTGTTGTTGCTCTTGCCGTTGATAATGCCAGTGTTACCACCGTTACTGGTTCTGTTGTTGGTACTCTTACTGCTGCTGCTGCTGCAACCACTTTTTCTACCGCCGCTGCAGCTTTTGCTTCTGTTCTTGTCGGTGCCGCTACTGTTGCTGGTGTTGCTGTTACTGATCCTGCAACAACTGTGGTTACTGTTTCTGCTGCTATTGCGATCGATACTGTATCTGCTACTTCTACTTCTCCTGCAGTTGCTTCTGATACTGTTCCTACTGCTTCTACTTCTCCTGTAGTTGCTCCTGATACTGTTCCTGCTGCTTCTACTTCTTCTGCAGTTGCTACTGATACTGTTCCTACTGCTTCTACTTCTCCTGTAGTTGCTCCTGATACTGTTCCTGCTGCTTCTACTTCTTCTGCAGTTGCTACTGGTACTGTTCCTGCTGCTTCTACTTCTCCTGTAGTTGCTCCTGATACTGTTCCTGCTGATGAGCGGCAAGGTTCAGCTGACCCTGGAAATGGATACCAGATAGCTCCCCACGCCTTGTCCACCTGAACACCTTCCTGGATGACATGACACTGGCTACCACAAGGAAGAGACCTTTGAGTACTGTGTTAATAAAAGCAGAGGCAGTTGCCTCGACCAGGATCCTTCAAACCCAGAAATGGCGGAATCTCTCGCTGCAGAAAGGAAAAGCAGCCCGAAACAGTTGACTTCACTTTAACAAAGTAACCCAAACGTAACAGACGAACAAATGAGTCTTGGAACGTGGTGACAGTCACTCGCTGGAACACCGGACCAAAGAGGTAAGACAAAACACACTGACTGCAGAAGAAAGCCTGCAAGTGGTAGACCAGTCACAACTCCCTGGCAAATACGACAGTCAGGTACATGCATTTCATGCTGTCCCATCTCTCCTCTGGCCTCTGCTGATGTACGATGTCAGCACCGGCATAGAGAAGCAATGGAAGGCAACATTAACGAGTATATGAGGAAATGGCATGGTGCGTGTGTGTGTGTGTGTGTGTGTGTGTGTGTGTGTGTGTGTGTGTGTGTGTGTGTGTGTGTGTGAGTGTGTGTGTGTGTGTGTGTGTGTGTGTGTGTGTGTGTGTGTGTGTGTGTGTGAATTTATGCATGCTTGTGTGTGTATGTGTGTGTGTGTGTGTGTGTGTGTGTGTGTGTGTGTGTGTGTGTGTGTGTGTGTGTGTGTGTGTGTGTGTGGGCGCGCACGCTCTCGCGTCACGAAATTTCTCAATGCTTCGACCATTCATAGGTTAAGCGGCATAAAACCCAGTTCTTCTTCTTCTTCTTCTTCTTCTTGTTCTTCTTCTTCCTCTTCTTCTTCTTCTTCTTCTTCTTCTTCTCACCATTATCGTCTTCATTATTATCATTATCATCATCATTGTCACATGTTGCTGTCATGTCAATGACTTAATTATGGAAGTTTCAAAATGGAGTGACTGATGGCGGAGAACGAAGCAAAATTTAGAAAGAGAGGGGGTTAGTTACCGCCAATGACATTGACAAACAAAGCACAGGACAAGACAATGCATTTCGACCTCTTTGGTCTTCTTCAGGCAAAAAAAAAACAGATCACATTTAATATTTAGGACAGTACAAACAAAGAACGAAGAGTGACTTATCTGTCATGTGTTAGGCGACCATTTTTCCTATCGTTTTTTTTCCAAACGTCAGGGAATCTCGTTTTTTTTTCCAAACGTCAGGCAATCTCGTTTTTTTCAAACGTCAGGCAATCTCGTTTTTTTTTTCCCAAACGTCAGGCAATCTCGTTTTCTTTCAAACGTCAGGCAGTCTCGTTGTTTCCAAACATCAGGCAATCTCGTTTTATCCAAACGTCAGGCAATCTCGTTTTATCCAAACGTCATGGCCTGATGAGTGGACAAAATCACTCATTATCCCCCTCCCCAAAAAAGGAAACCTTCGAAAGTGTAACAACTACAGGACAATCAGCCTGATCAGCCACACCAGCAAGATCATGCTAAGAGTCATTCTCAACAGACTCAAAGGCGAAGCTGAAGAACACTTGGCAGAAGAACAAGCCGGATTCAGGGCAGGCCGAAGCACAGTTGAACAGATTTTCAACTGCCGCATTATGATGGAAAAACACCTCCAACACCAAAAAGAACTATACCACAACTTCATAGACTTCAAACAAGCCTTCGACAGAGTGTGGCACGAAGGACTGTGGCATATTTTGAGAGGCTTTGGCATCGAGGAGGGACTAATTCAAACCATCCAGTCCCTGTACAACTCTGCCAGTAGTGCGGTCCTCCTCAACAACAACATCGGAAAGTACTTCAAGACAACGGTCGGTGTCCGTCAAGGATGCCTACTCTCTCCGGTGCTGTTCAATCTCTATCTGGAAAACATCATGAAAGAGACTCCACATGATTTTGAGTCCACAATCTCCATCGGTGGGCGAACGATCAACAACCTACGTTTCGCCGATGACATCGACCTGATGGGGGGCAGCAACAGCGAACTGCAAGGTCTCACCAACAGACTGGCAGACACATCAAAGGCATATGGCATGGAGGTCAGCTGCGAAAAGAGTAAAGTCATGGTCAACAGCGCAAACAACACCGCTGCACGGATCACCATGAACGGCCAACAGCTCGAAGAGGTGGACGCTTTTAAATACCACGGCGCCACACTCACCAAGGACGGACGCTCCACCATCGAAATCAAGACCAGGCTCGCCATCGCAACATCCACCATGGCAAAGCTTGATAAGATCTGGAGCAGCAAAGACATCAGCTTCCCAACAAAGATCACACTATACAAAGCCCTGGTTCTGTCCATCCTTCTCTATGGCTGCGAGAGCTGGACCATGACAGCTGAGACGACCAGAAGAGTCCAAACGTTTGAGACCAAGTGCTACAGACACATGCTAGGGATCTCCTGGAAAGACCACAAGACCAACGACTTCGTTCGTGCCCAAATAACATCACGGGCAGGCCCACAGGAACCCCTCCTAGCGCTTGTGAAAAGGAGGAAGTTGACATGGTTTGGTCACGTCACTCGCCACAACAGCCTACCCAAGACAGTGCTGCAAGGAACATTGGAAGGTGGCCGCAGACGCGGACGACCAGCAAAGAACTGGATGGATAACATCAAAGAGTGGACCCGAATGGACAGCCCCTCCCTGATCAGAGCGGCAGAAGACAGACCTGGCTGGCGCTCTCTGGCCCGCAAGACGTCCATCATGTCTCCCCCACGACCATCCGGTCAAGGGAGAGAGTGAGTGAGTGAGTGAGTGATAAATGCATTGCCCAAGATATGGATAGAGAGGAAAGAATGTGGGTGAAAGAATTCATTTAAAAGAGGTACAGATGCAAGAGGAGACTAAAAGAGAGGAGTTAAAAATAAAAGAGATAGAGGAAACTGAAAGAACACAAGAGATAGAGGAAACTGAAAGAACACAAGAGATAGAGGAAACTGAAAGAACACAAGAGATAGAGGAAACTAAAAGAATAGAGTTACAAGCTTCTCTCCAACGTGTAATTTCTGGTCAGGACAGTGAAAATCAGAGTGCTAGCGTACCCAGGTCTAACGCCCCTCGTCCTACCTTTCCGAAATTATCTCCCTTTAAAGAAAGGACAGATGCTATTGATAGCTATCTTTTCCGCTTTGAAACCCATGCCCGTTCTCTTGGCTGCTCAGAAAACTTATGGGTTACTTACCTGTCTGTGTTACTTGAAGGTTCGGCCCTAACTCTTTATCAGTCTTGCAGAAAATAACGTGGTTTCTTACGAGCTTCTGAAGGAGATTTTGTTAAAGAAATTTCAATGTACTCCACATGGCTTTCGTAAACGTTTTCGTGAGGCTAAACCCAATGCGGATGAACCCTTTGAAACCTTTTCAGTTGAGCTTAGACGTCTATTTGATCGCTGGATTTCGTTGTCCACGTTTGCGAAATCTTTTGAATGTCTTGTGGATCTTATTTTAAGAGAGCAGTTTCTCGAGTGTATCTCAAAGGATTTAGCTACTTTTCTTTGTGAAAAAGATGAAAAGACGTTTAACAGTATGATTAAGTCTGCTGAGTCATACAGGCGTGCCCATCCCACTAAGCTCCTTTCCAGGAAGGTTGATGTAAATATTTTTGCTTTCGTTGCCTATGGAGCTTCGGGACAGTCGGATAGAACCCCATTCCGTGGTCAGTGAGATAGAGGTCGTAGGTATTCTGCTCCTCATACTATTGTCCAGAATCCTAGCACCTCAGCTAGTTGTGGCAATTTCAGTGGTAACCGTTACCGTGGTCGTGGCGCTCGTCACTATTCTGGCAACAAAAGTTTCTCAGGAAATACGTTGGATCAGTCTTCCAATGTTGTCTGCTTTTTGTGTAAGAAGACAGGACATATGGCTTCTAAATTTTTGTGGAAGTCGGGTAGAAAGCCTTGCAAAGTTTGCACTCTTAGCCACCCGGATAGGTGTCCCTTTGTGGTCGGCAACTCGACTGTCGTCGACAAGTCAGCTGACAAACACTCTACTGCTGCTTGTTCTGTTATTCGTACTCCTTTTTTTTAGGGAAATTACACTTGGAGTCTGGTTCTGTCAATGACACTCGAAGTTCTGTACTACGCGATACTTGTGCTACCATCTGTGGTGTTCGCAAGAGATTGGTTTCTGATAGCCAGATGCTAGGTACTACAGTGAAATGTGTTTCTTTTGGTGGCCGTGTAGATGAATTCCCACTGGCTACAGTTTCTGTCAGTTGTCCCTACTTTGAGGGCAATGTAACCTGTTGTGTCCTAGAAAGCCCTGTCGCAGATCTCATTGTGGGTAACGTCCCTTGTGTTTGTGAAAGCAGTGAATCCAGTGATGTGACTGAAGAACCCTTCTCATTGGCTGCCGTTACGAGGGCTAGAGCTAAACATGCCGTGGACAAGAAGCCTTTGTGTCAGACCCCTGATGATCTGAACATGTCACGTTCTGATCTGATTCAGAAACAAGGAATGATGAGTCTTTAAAGTCATGTTTTCAGTTGGCATGTTCTGGTGAGGTAAAGAAGTCAAGTCCAACCACTTCCTATTACTATTTGTCAGACGGTGTCTTGTACAGGCATTTCCTTAAAAATGACACTCCTTTCGATCAGGTTGTTGTTCCCATTGACCTCCGACCTACAGTGCTGTCTGTAGCACATGGTCTCATTCTGTCAGGCCATTGTGGTTCTCGCCGAACTCTATCTAGAGTCCTCAATAGGTTCTTTTGGCCTGGAGTAACCGTAGATGTGGCCAGGTATGTTGCTTCATGTGACGTCTGTCAAAAGGCAGTACCTAAAGGTTGAGTTTGCCCAGTACCCCTTTCTTCTGTTCCATTCATCGGCATTCCATTTGACCGTGTGGCTGTTGACCTTGGTGGACCACTGTCTCCTCCTTCGGAGCAAGGTCATCGATATACATTGACCTTGATTGACATTGCCACCCGTTTCCCGGAGGCTCTTCCCTTGAAGGACCTCTCTTCTGTCGCTGTGGCAGAAGCACTGTTTGGGATCTTCTCCCGTTTAGGTTTTCCAAAGGAGATTCTTTCAGATCAAGGTACTCAATTTAACTCTGACTTTATGAGACAGTTTCATGTGTTGTGTGGTACTAAAGGTATTTGCACATCGCCATATCATTCCCTGGCAAATGGACATGTTGAACGATTTCATGGCACTCTGAAGTCGATGCTAAAGAAAACTGTCCGTTCTTATCCAAAGGCGTGGCATCGATATCTACCTGCACTATTATTTGCGTGCAGAGAGTTGCCCTCAGAGAGCACAGGCTTCTATCCCTTTCAGCAGTTGTTCGGTCGCCAAGTTCGTGGCCCTATCGCTCTATTACATGAATCGTGGACCCAATCTGATAGTCAGGATACTGAGGCCAAACCCCTTTATGCTTACTTGTTCCAACTCCAGAATGTCATTGCGGACTCATGCAAGTTAGCTATGGACCATTCTCTCGATTCGGTTTCCAAGCGTAAGAAGTATTTTGATCGCAAGGCTAGGGAACGTTGTTTCCAGGTTGACGACGAAGCTCTTGTTCTTCTACCCACTGACTCAAACAAGTTACTAGCCAGTTGGCAACGACCATTTCCAGTCACCAAGGTCCTACACCCTGACTATAAAGTCCGTATTAAAGGCAAACAAAAGGTTTTTCATGCCAATATGCAGAAAAAGTACATTCGCCGTCCTGCTATGTCGGTTTCTCAGGTTATGTCGACAGTCACCTCACAGGGAAATTCAGTACCATGGTCAGACATAGCGCCTCTGAATTCTGGCCGAAAGGAGGTTTCTTTGAAGTGTTCTCCAGGAGTTGTTCCTTTTTTAACCCTCTCCAGAGTCTCATGTTCCTGAGGTTGCGTACACAGTCGGTGTTGTCCAAGACTGTGATGACGCGCTACCTATTCCTACCTTAGCTGTCCTCATGGCGTCTTCTATGCCAGATGACAATATGCATGTAGTACAATTCGATTGCACTTTGTCTGACAGCAATGCTAAGGAGTTACGTACAATCTTTCAGGATTTTCAGGATATTCTATCTCTGAAACCAGGTTCCTTCTCAGATGACGTACTACTAGACATTCCACTCACAACAGATGTTCCAGTTAGGAAGAGGTGTTACGACATCCCCTTCTCTGCCAGAGAGGTTGTTGAAAGAGAAGTTGGCATCATGTTGAAACTCGGTATTATTGAGCCTTCGAGTAGTGCCTATGCCTCCCCAGTTGTGTTAGTCAGAAAGAAAGATGGTACATGTCGTTTTTGTATCGATTTTCGATCTTTGAATAAGATTACCGTCTTCGATGCTGAGCCCATTCCGGACGTGGGAAGTCTGTTTGCAAGGTTAGCTGACGCTCAGGGTTTTTTTTTACGAAAATAAGATCTTGCAAAGGGATATTGGCAGATGGCCCGAGGATCGACCAAGGACGGCTTTTACAACGCACATGGGTCTTTTCCAGTATGTTAGGATGCCTTTTGGTCTTGTGTCGGCACCTGGAGTTTTCGCACGCATGATGCGAATGCTGACTTTGGATCAGTTCTCTGCTGTCAGTTTCTTTGACGACATTCTTGTGCATAGTGTATCATGGGATGTACATCTTCGTCATGTGAAGGGTGTCCTTTCGTGTCTGAGGTCTTTCAACCTCACAGCTCGTCCCTCGAAGATCGAGGCAGGCTTACATTCTCTGGAATTTCTCGGCCATATCGTTGGAGGTGGTACTATGCGCCCTGAGCAGAAAAAGACTGATAAGATCCTGAAAATATCCACTCCTACTACCAGAAATCAGGTCAGATCTTCGTAGGGTCTACTTAGCCTCTATAGGAGATATGTTCACATTTTTTCCACTTTGAGTGCTCCACTCTCTGACTTAATCAAAGATATTGGTGTTGCTGAAAAATCCATTTCTTGGACTCTTGAGTGTGCTGAAGCCTTACAGAAGATTCAGAGTATTTTGGCGTCTGCACCTGTGTTACTGTTACCTAGGTTAGGTAAGCCCTTTGTTCTTAGAACTGATGCTAGTTCTCTGGGGTTAGGTGCTGTATTGCTTCAGGAGAATGATGATGTTCTTCATCCAGTCGTGTTTGCGAGTCGGAAGCTGTTAGATCGTGAGAAGGCATACAGTACCATCGAGCGAGAATGTCTAGCCATTGTCTGGGCTGTACAGAAGTTAGTTCAATTCCTTTGGGGAGTCAGGTTTATCCTGCAAACGGATCATCGCCCTTTGACGTATTTTCGAACATCAAATTTGAAGAATTCCAGAATTATGCGGTGGGCATTGTCTTTGCAGGAATTCTTGTTCGAAGTGGAACCAGTTCCAGGATCATGGAATATCTTCGCTGATCTACTTTCACGTTCTTGTGAAAACCAGTCGATTCCTTAGAAATGACTTTGTTTGTATGTATTGCAGCTTTGACGTCTTTTTCATGTATGCTTTCTGGAATTTGCTACCTGTGGCTGTTTACTTCCTCTCAGTAAAAACAATTCGGACATTGTTTTCTTTTTTGTTTTTGTTTTTGTTTTGTTTTGTTTTTAGGAGGGGGAGTATTGTGACGGACCGTTTTTTGTCCGGTCACAATTTTTTTACAACCGCGTTGGCCGGAACATGTTCACCAGAAATCCGATTTGTTAGTTTACCTGACTGCTGCTCACCTGTGCTCTGTATAAGTCAGGTGAGCTGAAACGATCAGGCAGTCTCTATAGCAGTTCCGGCAGTGCAACTTCCCAGTGGCCGAAGAGGGACTCCAGACGAGGTTGCTGTGGCAGTCAGGTATTTCATTATTAGCAATTTGAAATCGCAAACCGAACTCGTTCTCCTCTCCTATAGGCGACTGTTACTTTCTCAGCGCCTAGTAAAGGTTTTTAGAAAAAAAAGTATTTGTTGTTTTTTGTATATCTTGTCACTTGATAGGGTGATAGGAGAAAATTGTTTTAAGAAAGTATGAATAGAAAGAAGGGAAAAAAATGCTGTTGATGAGTGATCGGAAAAGAAGTTGGCTCAGCTAGTTCATGGCGTTATGATGCAAAACAGTTTTGTTTATTTCGCTTATGTATGATAATGATACAAATGATAGTAAGCTCCGGAGCGAGCGATGGAAACTGTCATATGTTAATGGTTGGAAGACTGTTGATAAGTATTCAAACCATCCATTGATATGAATAATGAATATCTATGTGTTGATAAACAAGAGTGTGTGGAAGTCATTCCTTGATGTGTATTTAAGGGCTGTTACTGTTACTAATGAATAATTCTATGAACATCATTTCTTATATATGCAATGATTATATTCTTGGTTTATCGTAAAACGGTCTATGTGGAAACCCTTCCCGCCAATGTGTAAAGCGTGATTTCGAATAGGTCTATGTGGAAATCCTTTCCCCCCAATGTGTAAAGCATGATTTCGAAAGGGTCTATGTGGAAATCTTTTCCACCCAATGTGTAAAACATGATTCCGAAAAAGAGAATGTTCTATTGCGATATTGTATGGAACTGTGTAGATTTCGCTATGGGTATTTTTCCCCAAGTTCTGGTGAAATATAAAGTAACTGCTGGTTATGAATATGATTAACAACCATGATGAAAAGTAGCCATGTTATAGTAGGCTAGATAATCAAGGTACTTATCAGTTCCCCCACGTAAAGTCGTTGTCCTGGTGTGACCGGGAACTGGCTGCCACTGCTAGAGGGTCTGGGCGTAGCCGGAGTCTACCCCTGTCTCCACCCTGCTGAGGGTGTGGAGAGG
>CM065735.1:2649027-2671527 GCA_033310375.1 Conus canariensis
GTCCTGAGCCAACCCTGAAAGATGTCATGTCGTGCATGCAAACACCTCCCCTGGTCGCACTGGTCCTGAGCCAACCCTGAAAGATGTCATGTCGTGCATGCAAACACCTCCCCTGGTCGCACTGGTCCTGAGCCAACCCTGAAAGATGTCAGGTCGTGCATGCAAACACCTCCCCTGGTCGCACTTGTCCTGAGCCAACCCTGAAAGATGTCATGTCGTGCATGCAAAATTTGAACAGGAAGTTTGTGGACTGAAGAGTGATTTCAATGGGATGAAAGAGGATATGACAGAGTTGAAAGGGACGTGTTCTGACCTTCGTGGGGATGTGTTGTTTTAAGACATGAAGTGTGTGAATTAACGCGTGAGACTGAAGAGCTGAAGGAACGTAATGACTGGTTGGCTGATAACGTTGTACAAATAGAGGTTAAAGCCGATGACTTAGAAGGTCGGTCCAAAAGAAATATATAATTCATGGTATCCCAAGAAAGAAAATGAAACCAGGCAGGACTGTGAAGAGCTAGTTCGGGATCTCATTACTGATCAATTCAAGCTGTCAAGTGACATTCATTTTGACAGACTCCATCGCTTAAACAGGAAGCTAAACTCCCCCATCATCGGATGCTGCATATTCTACATGGACAAGGAAAGACTACATGGACAAGGAAAGACTACTGGGCGCCAGGCGCAAACTACAGGGAACAAATTCAAGTATAACACCGGAAAAAAGATAATACAGAAGAAAACGTTACTGATATCGATAGTGATGATAGTCATTCTGAAAAGAACTCTGAGACGCTCTATTTTGATCGTCCAATCTCGAAACGGGAGGTTTCATTTGCGATGAAAGGACTTAAAAACAAAGGTGAGGACGACGATGAAATTCCTGGTTGTGCCACTCACTGCCCATCGCTGGACCACCACCAACCCGTGAAGGGGGCACCACACCTGTGCCAAATACTTCACACTGACTGCACCAAGACTCAACTCATCGATCTCCCCTCCTCACATCTCATATCATGCACAGGCAGCAGGGTGGGTGGCTAGTGCTGTTCACCGCCCCACCCTGGTACAAACAGGGCAGCTGTCGAACACCCGGTACCTCACTGGACACCGGACGATTCACAGAGCACCTGGGTGAGTGGCTGGATGGGTGCAGCCTCAGCCAGGCACCATCAGGGGTCAACGGGACTTCAGGCACCCTTGCTGTATGCCAACAGGTCAACAGGTATTTGGGTGCGACGAAGGCCTGCAGGAGGCACCCCAGTACAGGACTGGATCAGCAACTGATGGGAGGCGCCGCCAGACTGCGACAAGGGAAGTCTGAGTTGCAGACGCTGGAAGCCGTAGGGTCCGCATCTGGTAGCAGGCCTTTCACACCACCGTGGGGGGGGGGGGGGGGGGGAGGGATTGGTGCTCTCTGAAAGCACAGCACCTCTTATGTGACATTGTTCCAAGACAAATGGTTGTGTGTGTCACCCTATATTGCTATCGCCACTACCATACTGTCCCACACTAGAATATGCTGCACAACACTAAATGGTTGTGTGTGTCACCCTATATTGCTATCGCCACTACCATACTGTCCCACACTAGAATATGCTGCACAACACTAAATGGTTGTGTGTGTCACCCTATATTGCTATCGCCACTACCATACTCTGCCCCACTTGAATATGCTGCACAACACTAAATGGTTGTGTGTGTCACCCTATATTGCTATCGCCACTACGATACTCACCCTCACTACAATATGCTGCACAACACTAAATGGTTGTGTGTGACACCCTATGTTGCTATCACCACTACCATACTCTCCCCCACTACAATATGCTGCACAACACTAAATGGTTGTGTGTGTCACCCTATATTGTTATCACCACTACCATACTCTCCCCCACTACAATATGCTGCACAACACTAAATGGTTGTGTGTGTCATACTATATTGCTATCACCACTACCATACTCTCCCCCACTACAATATGCTGCACAACACTAAATGGTTGTGTGTGTCATACTATATTGCTATCACCACTACCATACTCTCCCCCACTACAATATGCTGCACAACACTAAATGGTTGTGTGTGTCATACTATATTGCTATCACCACTACCATACTCTCCCCCACTACAATATGCTGCACAACACTAAATGGTTGTGCGTGTCATACTATATTGCTATCACCACTACCATACTCTCCCCCACTACAATATGCTGCACAACACTAAATGGTTGTGTGTGTCATACTATATTGCTATCACCACTACCATACTCTCCCCCACTACAATATGCTGCACAACACTAAATGGTTGTGTCTGTCATACTATATTGCTATCACCACTACCATACTCTCCCCACTACAATATGCTGCACAACACTAAATGGTTGTGTGTGTCATACTATATTGCTATCACCACTACCATACTCTCCCCCACTACAATATGCTGCACAACACTAAATGGTTGTGTGTGTCATACTATATTGCTATCACCACTACCATACTCTCCCCCACTACAATATGCTGCACAACACTAAATGGTTGTGTGTGTCATACTATATTGCTATCACCACTACCATACTCTCCCCCACTACAATATGCTGCACAACACTGGTGGCACTACGACTTCAGTTTGCACCCTCTCCTTTTGACCCCATCATGGTAAGGAGTAAAATCACCCCTTTGCCACTCCGTAATTGCACATTAGTCTGACAAATGTCACATGCCAGACCCCACAGTCAATGTGCCAGACCCCACGGTCACTGTGCCAGACCCCACAGTCACTGTGCCAGACCCCACAGTCACTGTGCCAGACCCCACAGTCGCTATGCCAGACCCCACAGTCACTGTGCCAGACCCCACAGTCACTATGCCAGACCCCACAGTCACTGCGCCAGACCCCACAGTCACTGCGCCAGACCCCACAGTCACTGCGCCAGACCCCACAGTCACTGCGCCAGACCCCACAGTCACTGCGCCAGACCCCACAGTCACTGTGCCAGACCCCACAGTCACTGTGCCAGACCCCACAGTCACTATGCCAGAACCCACAGTCACTGTGCCAGACCCCACAGTCACTGTGCCAGACCCCACAGTCACTGTGCCAGACCCCCCAAGTCACTGTGCTGGACCCCACAGTCACTATGCCAGACCCCACAGTCACTGTGCCAGACCCCACAGTCACTGTGCCAGACCCCACAGTCGCTGACAACACAGTGCATGATCCTTTTCCATCATCATATTTTTGTTTTTCCTCTATCAGGAAAACTCTGTCTGAGTATACAGACTTAGAGTTATCCCTCGGATCAGCATCCTTACCCAATATTCAAAGCCTACAACCATAATGTATCACTGTCGCTCATACCATCGCCTAATCCTATGCTTGCTATAAATGAGATAAACAATCGATATCGCACCCCAATAGCTATACTTCCATGTCATCACCAGAAAAAAAAAAACTTCATATGTGTAAAACACCATTTAAAATATACACATCCCCACTCAAAACCGCCCAAATTTATCTCCATCTTCTTGGTGCATCAGGTCATCATATACACCACATCATTGAATGTGGTGCATCCAATGGGATCATTACACCACACTTCATTGAAGTGGTGCATCCCAAATGGTGCATCATATACACCACACTTCATTGAAGTGGTGCATCCAAAATGGTGCATCATATACACCACACTTCATTGAAGTGGTGCATCATATACATCACACTTCATTGAAGTGGTGCATCAAATGTGCATCAAAAACACTTATGGGATGGTGCATCATTATACACCACACTTCATTGAAGTGGTGCATCCCAAATGGTGCATCATATACACCACACTTCATTGAAGTGGTGCATCCCAAATGGTGCATCATATACACCACACTTCATTGAAGTGGTGCATCATAACACCACATTCATTGAAGTGGGCATCATATACATCACACTTCATTGAAGTGGTGCATCCCAAATGGTGCATCATATACACCACACTTCATTGAAGTGGTGCATCCAATGGCATCATATACACCACACTTCATTGAAGTGGTGCATCCCAAATGGTGCATCATATACACCACACTTCATTGAAGTGGTGCATCCCAAATGGTGCTCATATACACCAACTTCATTGAAGTGGTGCATCATATACACCACACTTCATTGAAGTGGTGATCCAAATGGTGCATCATATACACCACACTTCATTGAAGTGGTGCATCATATACACCACACTTCATTGAAGTGGTGCATCCCAAATGGTGCATCATATACACCACACTTCATTGAAGTGGTGCATCATATACACCCACTTCATTGAGTGTGCATCATTACTCACACTCATTGAAGTGGTGCATACAAATGGTACATCACATACACACACTTCATTGAAGTGGTGCATCATATACACCACACTTCATTGAAGTGGTGCATCATATACACCACACTTCATTGAAGTGGTGCATCATATACACCACACTTCATTGAAGTGGTGCATCTATCCACTATTGAGTGGTCATCATATACACCACACTTCATTGAAGTGGTGCATCATATACACCACACTTCATTGAAGTGGTGCATCATATACACCACACTTCATTGAAGTGGTGCATATACCAACTCATGAAGGGGCTCATATACACCACACTTCATTGAAGTGGTGCATCATCACAATCATTAATGGTGCATCCAAATGGTGCATCAATACACCACACTTCATTGAAGTGGTGCCACATGTTCAGAGCTAACTGCCAAACTAGTTAACAGTCCCCTGATCCAACTGTCCGGCATTACTAGCCAAGATATACTACCCCCCCCCCCCCCCCCCCCGCTCCTATACCCCTTGTACCGTACCCCTTCATTGGTAGTTGAATTACACTCTTTACTGACCATAGCCACACCAACATTATCAATTGGCCAAGTCTCCATCGTCTCAATATCTTGGATAACTTCCCACCATGGTATCAACGAAACGCATTTGTCAATATCATAATCAATCCATCACTCCACCATCAACACTCACCATCTCCAACCCCATCATGCTTTATCTCATTAACCTAATCCGCCATAGCATAGTTATTAGCATTATCATCAGAGCTTAGCAACACAGTATTTCCCCTCGTTACTATCAAATCATAACATCACATCCAAGTTAATTTGCTACGGGGTGCTGACCAGATTTTAGTTCACACCCCTCTCAGGAAAACTCCCTGTTTATATAGAAGTCGCCCCCCTTACACATACACTTCCACCATGCGCAGATAAATAAGACCCATCAACTCAAAGCTCACTTCTAAAAGGTAAGGTAAAATTCAATCTGCATTCAATATTGGCTTCACACACACACACACACACACACACACACACACACACACGCGCCGCACGCACGCACGCACGCACCACACACACACACACACACACACACACACACACACACACGCACACACACACATACACACACACATACACACACACCAGTTTGACCACAAAACAAGCACTTGACACAAGAAATGACAAAAGGACACACTAAACAAACAAACATGGGACAAACAGTGCCAGCGCACAATATACCTGAACAAACAGCTACCAGACAAACACTGCTGTTGAACCATGTGGAGAGAACTATAAAATAGGCACTCTGGCTCACCCACCTCCGCCAGCTCCAACCGGCTGAAGCCGGTTTCGCTGTTGCTCCGCCGGCTTACCCAGAGTGCCTATTTTATAGTTCTCTAATAGTAAACACTTTACAAACATACATAATGTGTAGGATTATCTGTTTTTAACACTAATTTAGAAAACTTTTGAGACTTAAGTTTTTGCTTAATCCTTCGTTTTTCTTGATCGTTTTCAATAACATCATTTTCACGCATACATTCATCAAACATCAAACATACATAATGTGTAGGATTATCTGTTTTATAGTTCTCTGTCACTGGACCGTTAAGAAGTAAACAAACAAAACAATGGGGACTTGGTTAACCATGCCTTTATTCTTAGGAGGGCTATTTGTCAACCAAGTTGGGATTTCATTCTATTGTGAGGAATGACTGGCTATTGAAAGCTATCTGAATAGGGAGTGTCTGAAAGGGGTGGGATGTGTGTTCACACAAGCGTAGAATCGTGGCACGTTGTTGAAGATTATTCTAAGCAGCCACCAAGTGCACTTATTAAAAGCTTGATTCAACAAACAAGACAATTGTATAAAGTACACCCGGCGGCCGCCTGAATAGGCAGCCTGTTGAATAGGACGTGACAAAGCGACGGTCCACCTAGACCGCGGCCGTTAAAGCGTGGCTTTCTGCTATAGGCTGTGACGTGTGCCTGTTTAATATTCATTTCACGCGGTCTAGCTAGACCGCGGCAGTTCTCTGCTGTGGCTCTTGAGAAGATCGTGTTTCAAGCTGCATTGGTAGTTGAATGGGAGTGGACCAATACTGCCTTATCTCCTCACTATATGAAAACATTGCTTTTAGTTCTTTTCTCATGGAGTAGACTTCAATGAAATAGCAATTCTTGATGAACGGTTTGTGATTCAAGAAGTTCTATCTCTAATTCAGAAGAGATACTGTCTTGCGACATAACACAACACTTTCTAACTGAAAACACGACTGCACTGCACACCCGCAAATGACAAGACAGCTAGGTTTAGTTGCTAACAACACAAGTGCTGGGCGGAAATGTCGTCACTGTTACTAATCAGCTGATTCTATCTAGTCTTGTGATTGGGGGAAGGTAAGAAACATGTTTTGATATGTTTAGAAATTTAGCCGCCTAAATTTATACAATGACGTCTAACGCCTGTACTGAACGACGCCGGTGGGGAATTTAGCGTCTAAATTTATACAATGCTGCGTGGCGGCCCGACGCCCTTATGTGTAACTCGACACGAACCAGCAAACAGTGCGGCGCTTCGACTCGGTAATTATGCAGTTGAGTAAGCCGGGGCCAGACATGTCTGGCCTAGAGTACTACATAAAGGCAGAAGTGAAGAGGAGTTGTCTCCCCGGAAAAGAATGTAACAATTAATTGTGAAAAAAAAATCGGCATCACGTTCTTATTCAAGTTTTTAGTTCAAGTTCTTAACAAGTTTTTATTCAAGTTCTTAACAAGTTAACATCAAGTTTTTAACAAGTCATCATCAAGTTCTTAACAAGTTCTTATTCAAGTACTTATTCAAGTACTTATTCAAGTTCTTAACAAGTCGTCATCAAGTCGTCATTAAGTTTTTATCAAGTCGTCATTAAGTTCTTATTAAGTTCTTATCAAGTTCTTATTTAAGTTTTATCAAGTCGTCATCAAGTCGTTATCAAGTTCTTATTCAAGTCACTTATAATTATTTATTAAGTTCTTAACATATTATTGCATATCAAATGGATCAAAATGAGATTTTGTTGTTGGCAGTTCTGGCATGCTTTTTTGTTCGGCTTCTGTATTTAGTGGCTGAGATTTTTTGGACTGCTTTGGTTTTTGCTGGCGTTGTTTATATATTTTATAACCGTAATAACCACCCCCAGCAGCAATGACGCCAAAAATGGCAACTGTTTTAAATTCAATATTCCATGACGACTTTGGTGTTGTAGGTCTTGAATCAACTTGTTCTTGTGTATTTACAGCTGGCATTGAAACAACTGTTGGCGTTGGCGATGTTATGTTTTCATTATGAGTTATATTCTGTGCTTGGAACATTAATTTTTTTGTTTGTTCCACTCTGCTAATTTTTTTCCTGCTGCAACACGCCCAGGATGAGGAGGCTTTTTACTGGTCACTTTCTCCACCTGATTCAATGTTTTCTGATTCTGCTGATTTTCTGGCTCGGTCATTTTGAAGGGAAACAAAATCTATATGATTAAAAGTAATTAATCCCATGATTAATGGCGATAACAATGTTCCAAATCTGTAATATAGATCACATCCTAGAGACTCTAATGACTTTGTTAAAACGGGATCCTGTGTTAAATCATACATAAAATCTTGTTCAGAATCAATGGGAGCAAATCTACTAACTAGTTTAGTGTACAAACTAAGAACCGTTTGCCCAACACTTTTTACCATTCTTGACCCCAGTTGCGCTTCATACCTGTTGTGATACTTTACAATGTCTTGCGTCGACATCTGTTGAATCTGTTCTATGCTGAATTCATTTCCAAGGTACTGTTTTGTTTTTCCACACGCGCCAAAGAATACAGCCTTTCCTTTTGGCGCATAATAGCTTGGTCATCAACTTGATCATTTGTAAGTTCAGGAAGTAAATCATCGCAGTTCATGTTTTATTAATGAATAAATATTATTTTATTTTTTTAAAAATGAGCACCGAAAAAACTATTACTAACCTTGTATACCATTCTGCTGTTATTGGAGGCCTAAGTGTAGGATACACAATGCTTGGTAAAAGCCTGTTAAAAATAAAACCAGCAGATCTTGGCAAACTAGACTTTGAAGACTCAGCAAAGCTGATTGCTGTTATTACAGCTTCATTTGCTACGAAAGATTTTCTAGTTAAGCAAGGAATAATTCCAGACAGTATCAATATGTAAAATTAAAAAAATACATTTATAAAAATGGCTTCACTCGTAATGATGATTGGTGGCGCTGTGGTTAATGCGCTTGCTTTCAGCGGAAGTAATTACGCATTTAGTAAACTACAAAATAACGATGAGAGAAAAAGACATAACAGAGCTATGGAGCAACTAGCCGCTGCACAAGACACCTATGAAAAGCAAAGAATGGAGCAGTTAGATTTTATTAACGACAGACTTAAACAACAGGGACATGCAGCTTACACATTTAAAGATGTTGACCAGGCAATAAAAGAATATTATTTAGTGACAGGCAAACAAGTTGAAACATTGCCCCCACCAAAATTTAGCGACTTTTATCAACCATCAGAAAAACAAAAGATGCAAGAAATATTGTTTATTGTCTTTGGCATGACTGCTGTGTATTTTGTTGCACAAAGTATTGGCTGAATAAAAATGTACAAAATCTATTATTCTCCAAAAGGATATTGGAAGGGAATAACAGCAATTAAAAAGCTTAGCCAAGCAGCGGGAGTCAGTGAACAAACAGCAAAAGAATGGTTATCTAAACAAGCGATTTGGCAAATTTATTTACCAGCGCCTAAACGAATACAAAGACCACACTTTGTCAACACAATACCGAACGACACCCATCAAATGGATCTTCTATATTTACCCCATGATACGATTAGACGAAAAAGATTTAAGTACGCACTTACAGTCATTGACATAGCTTCAAGATACAAAGATGCTGAACCATTAACACAAAAGAGTGCTTCTGCTGTTGCTGTCGCTTTACAACTGATATATCAACGAGGCCCGTTAACTTATCCTCGCATGATTCAAGTCGATGATGGAAAAGAATTTAAAGGTCAAGTAAATCAATTATTGTTAAAACATAGAGTTACATTAAAAGAGGCATTCCAGGAGTTCACAGATCACAGGGTTTGGTTGAAAACTTTAACAAACAGTTATCTGAAAGCTTTTTTCCTACCAGTATCACAGAGAGCTGGTTGACAATTCTCGCAACACAGAATGGGTAAAAAGACTGCCCTCAGTTCTACGTGCAATGAATAATGAAGAATTTAAAGGTCTAAAACCAGTACAAGCAATCAAAAAACAAAAAATAAATGTTGTTGAAGGAGAGTCTTCATCAAGCAAACTATTACCATTTGGTTTGAAAGTGAGATACCTTTATTCGCTGGGAGAAGGGAAGGGGACACCCGCATCAGGGCAACAGATCCAGTTTGGAGTGTTGATCCATATGAGATAAAAAAAATTGTGAAAATGAATCCGCCCGTGTATTATTTACGAGAAACTGACACAACAAAACGACCAGCCCCCCGAAGATCTTTTGTGAAGGAAGAACTGCAGATAATCCCTCCAGACACAGTTCCAGTCGCTTAATTATTTTTTAATTTAAATTAAAATGGCGGCAAGAATGGAAAAGGAAGAATCCTTACGTGAAATGGCACTGGAAGCAAGAATGGTGAAGGAAGAGTCCTTAGAAATAATGCGAGAAATATTTGATTATAATCTTGCTATTAGACTAATATTTAAGAAGATTGATCATGCCATGCTAGACAAAACCTCAAATTTTGATTGGGAATATATTAAAAAGATAAAAAAAATTCGAGCGCATTTAGCAGTAATGGATAATGATTTGGTTGAATTGGTTGGTGATATAGTTAAGCTTAATGAACTGTTTTAATCTACGCAAATACATTTGGGTTTAAAATGGAAGCTCAAAGGGAAATGGGGCAAAGGAAAAGTCTTTAAAATTAATGCAAGATTTATTTGAGTATCAGTATATCATTAAAGAAGTATTTGAGAAGATTGACAATCTCTGGCCAGACAATCGCTTTAAACCCCAAAGCTTTTATTTTGATTTATGGAAACATGAATATTGTGAAATGACAAAAAAAATTAAAGCACATCTAGCATTAATAAATAATATTAATTTTGCTAAATTAGATGATGATATAATTGAACGTGCGATTGCTGAAAAATATAAGCCCATATGATTATACTATTCTCCAATGGCCAATTGCATATGAAAACTCTGGATTAACAAATACTCTTTTTGTGTTAGTGCGGTCAAGAGACCGTTTTGTTACAACTGTTGTGTTAATCTCATGCAGATTAGATCGCAGCTTGTAATTGTCATGATGAAAAGTCTTATTGCCAAACAATGCTTCTTTGTAGTTGTCATGGGTTATGCTTGACTGCACAACACTACGAGATATTCCCTTTGCTTTTTTAACAACTTTTTTTTGGCTTGAAAGACTGTACATTTTCGACCTCAAACCAACAAACTCCTTGATCACACCTCCAGATAATTCATCCTTCATCTTACCTAAAACCTTCTTATTAATATCTGAATGCAAAGGCGAATCTTTAGGGTAATCAGATGTGTCGTACCATCCAGCATGCTCTTTTGCTACTTCTAATTCCATGTCTTTGTAAAAATCTTCAGTAGGGATGTCGATTACAAAGGAATCTGTATCTGTGTACAGAACTCTGGACTCCGGATACAAGGGTTTAAAGTAGTCATAAAGAAATTCTAACATCAAAAGCTTTGATAATTCTAAAACAGTAAACCCAATAAAAACGGGCTTATCCAATTTGACTTTCTTTTTTTTCATCATTATGCCAAAAAGCTGATCATGAAATCTTCTGAAGTCCTGATAATTAGGTTTAGAAGTTAGCTTAATTGCATCGTTCTCTCTGGTGACCAATCTAACATCTTTACGCTTGTGCGGATTCTCCATAGTCTTTCCAAAACAGCTGTTGTTCATCAGCTTGAAAAAGTCTTTTTCTGAAGCATCTGTGGATTTAGTTCTGAGATCAGTGTTTTTCATGATGTATGGTTTCATGAACTGTTCTTGATCAAATGCAATTATACGATGAACAGCTGTCAACTTTAAACCATGTCTTAAATAAAATTGTAGAAGCCTGTAATGGCAGACATAATTTTTTTTGCCTCGAAGATTAGGCACAAGTTTAGGTGGTTCTGTTTTTGCCATCTTTAGACTTTCTGCTGCTAATGGATAGTCATTATGGTAATCATGGAGTTCCTGAGGATATTCTAAGTCAACATCTAGAATGTATCCACACTGTTGATCTGGCGTCAAACTGCCCAACCACTTTAATGCTTTTTGAATATTATTCGTATCACCGTTTGTGTACATTTTAAAGTTGCGTAATGGAAGTGATTGCGCCATTGCCCATCCATACAGATTGTTTGCATCTAAATACATGAGATAGTTAGACCTTTTACTTGGATCATAGTCGTCCAAGTATTTGTTGTTTGCTTTACAGTAATGGTGCGACGCCATACTGATTCCCCCACGCAATCCGTTTTCAATCATCTGAAGCATTGGCAGGTTAGACAATAAATCAATTTGTACTCCAGTAAATTTTAAGAAAGCGTCCCAGCTCATCCCGGGCGCAGAAATGTAATGCGCGGGATCCAGGCTGTAATGTTTCATGCAGGTCTTCCTATAATTTTCAAAATTCCGCCAACAAACAGGTATCCGCCATTAAATAGGAATCATGATAGTCTCCCATCGTTTTACACTCTAACTTCTGCCACGCATCTTGAGCATGCTGGTAATCAGAATCACTGATGTCCTTTCCTCTGAGACTACTAAAAGAACGCGCCTTTAGGCGGAAGTGTATCTTGTCAAACCTTTGCCAACTGTTCATGTACTCATAAGGGTAAACGCCCTTTCTAACAAGAGTTGGGTCAAAATATTCTTCTGTTATTGGGCAGGACTTTAAGGACATAGCCAGTGACTCTAATGAACCCATCATGTGTTGCATAGAGTCGTAGAAAGACATGTTATTTAAAGTGAAACACATGTACTTTTCTGATGACTGTGCAATGCATGACACCCTGAAGTCGCTGGTTACTGCTTGCATTATAAGGTGAGAGTCGTAACCTCGCAAGTTGTGAAAGAATATAGGCAGCTTCCATGTCTTTGGTTCAAACTTTAGTTGAAGATTGCATTTGTTATGTGCTGCTCCTCTAAACTTTCCACTAATGTGATCATGGTCTCTTACTGTTGGATTCTCTGCGGTGGCAACCAAGGCCGCCCCACAAATCCAACAGTGAGTGGCTGAGTCATACTGTTGTTGGTCTTCAGGCGTCATTATGATTTCAGATAAGTTTAGATTATTAGAACAGGCATTACGCACTTGCTGCATGCGTTTTAAGAAGTATTTTGCAGCATTTGGTCCTCTGTATAATTCTGGCTTTGAATGGGCGCCATCCGACCTAACAATGATGAAGGCAAATGAGCAAATCTGATGATTACTCATTAAGACTGTTTTAGGAAGTTTCTGTGGGGTTGGTCCTTCATAAGGAACAATGAGTGATTCGAAGTCTGCGTAAACAACATATGGACTAGTTTGCAACCGTTTCCAGTTCTTAAAACTAACTTTACTGCCTTCTCCGGGCGTAATTAGTTCTGTATCACAGTCAACTGGGCTAATACAATGTTTTACATGTTCGCTTGCTGCTTTAACAGATGGAATTCTTGTTAAACATTTTCTACAGAATTCTTGTTTGCTATGTTGTTTTGTAGTATGCACTAGTAATCTACTCATTGTGCGTATCAATGTGTAATGTGGTAGCCCTGTTGGTGAAAACATCAGTAGTAAGTCAACATGATTTTTGTCTGGTTCGCCAATCGTTGGACTGTTCTTGGACACTTTAATCGGCTGTAGATTTGTTTCCTCATCCCATATGTAGATATTAACAGTTATTGGTTTGTTTTGTTCTTCAAACTGATCAATCTGATTTACACTAACAGGAAAGGATATTCCTCTAAAGTTAAGATCATTGATGTAAGGTTCATAGTTAGACACTCTCTCTGCGTTTTTGCGGAATACATGCAGCCTAGCAAGAACGCACCACATAAAACATTTGTTGTCTGAATTCTTTATGTTCAGAACTGCTCGTTTTGCAACTAATGATGGAGGTAGTGGAATGTAAGCCTTGCCAACAATCGGCTCATACTTAGCCTGTTTTAATCTGATCTCTAAGACTTTACCCTCTGACCAACCAGAGCCTCTCATTTTAGCTGCTTCAGAGGCTTCATCAAACTGTGTAAGCAGCTGGTCTGCCCAACCAGGTGTTAAGTCATTAGAGGAAAGAATAGTCTGCTGTTTAGTTCAGACCCAGACTTCTAGATTTTCTTCATTTATTGTTATATAGTCGATTAAAACAACTAACCTTACTTTAACTGGAGGGTTTATTGTTAGTTTACTTGGAACTTGAGAAATAGCGTGTACAACGCTTTCCCGCACGTTTTTTGGATTAATAACTTCTAAATCAATCTCATTTAGTGCTCTTGACAAACGCTCTTCCTCGAGCATTGCTTCAAACAATTCATCTGAACCTTCATATATCTTATCCATGTTGAGTTTCTTTTCTAACTCAAAATATTTATTTAAATTAAAAAAAAAACTTAATCAGAATCAATATCAACGGTCTTTTTGTGCTTGGACTCATAAACTAAAGTATAAACGCCCTTTGGGGTTGTTAATGTGAGCTGTTTAGAACAGAGTTTAATGTTTCGTTTACTTTTTTTAAACATTCCTTTTTTATCTGGTCGGTGTCTGGTTGTTGAGAAAAAGTTGCCCTTGCCTTTCTTTGAAGATCAAACTTTTGTCTTTTGTAGTCCTCAAAATCAGCCTGTAGGCGACTAAATTCTTCATCCGTGATGTTCGAGTCGGCAAGTGCTTTATTTATTGTCAGTTTGAAGGAACTAAGTTTAGCTGTTATTAGTTGAACTATAGCTGTGTGCTTTTGGAGTTTAGCTTTTATTTTTTTGCTGACAGCACTTACAGCCAATGAACACAGGCCAAGAGTTAAAGACACACCACCTAGAGGTATAGCTACCGGTGCACCTACGCCTGTTGCTAAGAGACCTACACTTGTTCCTGCTGTTAAAGCACTAACCGCCGATGCTCCAGTATTAACATATGTAACAGCATTAAAGACAGCAGAATACCTTCGTTTGGTTTTACTGTATTTTGAAAGGTCCTGCTCTAGTTGGGTTTGCATTTGTGTTATGTTTGTTAATCTGAAAGTTTTTATGTCTACAGCAACAGAATTGCCTACTATCTCTTCTTTGGGCACTTTTGGATAAGTCGTAACAGACATGCTTTTTTAAAATAAAAATAATTTAGTATTGGATATCTTTTAATCTGTTATCTTGAATATTCAGCTGCGCATCATATATTAAAAACAAATGTACATTAAGTGGTTTATCACTCTCTTTTTCTTTATCAATTTGAATGTTTATTACGTCTTTAACTGTTCTCCCACTCCCATGCAACTGATTATCCTCTGTTGACCTTAGGTCAATCCATAAACCGTATTTCGTTGTTAAATATTCATCAAGTCTAACACTGTGAAGGTGTAGATCTTTAGACACAAGGTCTACTGTTGGATTTCTACACCTCCCGCCTCCAAACAATTTTCTTATTTCATCAAAATGATGATAAGGTTTAAGCCCGCTACCGTAGACTTGGTTAGGACTACCCTCAATTGAACATTGTACTTTCGTTATTTTAGGATTGATAAACTTTTCACTTTGTCTTTTGAATGGTTCTTCATCTTCACACAGCAATAAAATACCTTTAAGGGATCTTGCTGTGGCACTAAAACTAAAGTTCCATATTGTGTCTGCCCTGCTTTTAGGATATTTAGTATGATGAATCACTCTTTCGTAATATATTGCTAATTTTGACTGATATTGTTGCTCAATCAGCCTTGCTAAGTTAGGGTTGCTAACAATGTCAAACTCTAACGAGATGTCGAAAATGCTGTACTTTGCGTTAGAGTCTGTAGATTTAATGACACGTTTGTATTCATTAAAAGTTAGTTCATATGACAATCTGTCTTTTAATGCTCCTTGAAAGTATGGCGCATGCGCTTTTAACAACTCAAAATCTAAGGGTATGGAAAAGCGATTTCCATAAGCAAAACTTACAGCTTCATACTTGTTGCCGGCTTTAGCGTCTTCGGCGTCTATTCTGTGTTTTAGTGCTTCGTTATTTTCGATTCCTTGAAACGCAAGATCGGCCCTTTCATTATCGGTTAGCCATAGATCACAATAGATTAAAAATATGTCTGCATTGTGTAAAGAAAATATTTCTTGCCCCTCAAGTTTTATAGAAATTTTCTTAACGATTGCCCGTCCCAGATTCTGAACTACTGTCCTGTTTGCGTCTGTTGCTGAATCAAGTTCTATTTTGAAAGTAAGCCGTGCAGATCCCGGCACAATCACTTCATCTGCTCCTAGGTCTGGAAATTTAACAGTAAGAATTTGATCTGAATCAATAGTAGATGGATTATTTGGAACAATAATATTCTGTTTATTTCCCTTCACGCCAAAGGGCTCTTTCAGTCTTCTATGTGGGTCAAGAATCGAGCCATATGCTTGTGACATTTTTTTATAAAACAAAATAAAAAGTTAATTATTTAAAAACATGGCAGGCATTGAAGATTATGATGTTTTTGATCCTGGAGACGACATGAGTGAAATGACACCTTTGACACATCCATTACAATCATTGCGGCGTGAATTAACAGAAAGTAAGGTCAGATCATTGTACCAAAGTTTAGGCCAAGAACCTCCCGAATTTATAGACCCTAATGATTTTGAAACAAAAAATGATCACTTGTTTTTTAAAATGATAAAGGTGAACTTGTTCAGCTTACATCTAAACCAGACCCATCAAAGTTTTTAGCAAAGACTACAATTAGACAAAGGCTCAGTGTGAGCGATCAAAATCGCCTTGGCATTGCTAAACCGCGAAGATTAGACAGTGAGGCAGTTGCTAAACTTCAAAACACACTACAAGAACTCCCAACAGAAAACCAAATACAAAACATGGAACTTAAAGATTTAAGCCCAACAGCAGACAAAATAATACAAGCAGAAACCAGTTTTTCAGAAGAAACAGTATTAAAAACTATGCACGATCCGCCGCTACCTATGAGAGAAATAACGGCCCTTGATCATGCTTTGAGAAGCATCAGAGGCGAATTAACAAACAATTTAGCAAAACTGGGTAAACTAGATGAGCATATAAAAAGAGAAAAAGAAAAACTAGTTGAGGCTGATGACCACAACTTAGGACCTGGTGTTAAAGAAAGAATAACACAAAGACTAAAAGATCTTGAACGAGAGATCAGCAAGACTAGAAGTGTTGTCTAATAACCGAGAACAATTACGAACTCAAGTGAGCAGAATAAGAGAAACTATCCAAAGAATTTTATATGAAGACACAACGTTAGCAGAACGAATAAGAACACTGTTTAGAGAGCAAGGTGTCACATTAGCGAGCGTTATAACAGCCTTAGGATTTGCAATAAGTACACTGGTGTTGGCTATTACAGGCGGCGGTGGTGGGGGAGCAGTGCCACCAGGACCACCAACTCCGTCGTCAGATAAATCATGGATAAAAAAACAACTCGATCACCTTGCAAACTTACTAAAAAAATTAGCCAGTAAGGCAATAGATTCTTTGCCTGGTATAATAGGGGGGATCGTTAGCTGGCTTTTGTCTACTGCAAGCAAAGTAGTTGGCTTTATGGCCGAGCACTTATGGTCATTAGTTGTCTTAATAGTTGGGTTACTTTATAGTAAGATAAAGACCAAGTAATCCTAGGGCAGTTAATCCAATAACAAGTGCTGTCTTTTCATATTCATGGGGTCGCTTTTATTCACCATGGGGATTGGTTGGGGGTGGGGTTTTGAGGGGAGTATTGGATGGGGTTTTGGGGCCTTGGGGATTGGTGGGGATTCTTTTTTTATTGCTATTGCTGGCTTAGAATTTATGTCGTTTTTTCCGACCTTCTCTTCTTTACCAGCCACAAGGATTTCATTATTATAGTTTATTATTGTTCCTATCTGGAGTCTGAGGTCAGAAGGCAGCATGTATAAACCAGTGCCAACAGCAAAGTCTACTTTTGATCTTGCGTATTGCAAAACATTTTGGTACCTTTTAATACTTGAAGGCAAATCAATTGCAGAATTAATAGAATCCTCTAAATTTGCTAAATATTGTTTTTGGGCGTCAAAGCCAGTAGAAGGATCAATTATGTTTGATCTCGTTTGTGCTTGCGAACCTAGCAAACACCAAACATAAGTACGAATAGAGTCGTTTATTCGTTCTATTCCCGCTTTTGTTAGACCCTTAGAAGTATCCAAAATAAATGTTGTCCATGCTGTTTTATGCTCTTGCTCTATGGACCCGAGGTGAACAGTTGTGCCTGAAGAGAAAGATGTGTAAGGAGGATTCCAATCATAGTTATACTTTCTGTGCACGCCCCAAAAATAAAGGGTGCCTAAACCATGATTAAGATCCAACTTTTGTCTAAAGTCTGTCTTTGGGTCAATATCAAATTCGTTACAGATCCTTTCAAAAGCCTTGTAATCTATTCTGTTGCTGAATGGATTAAACGTTTTGTCATTTGGTAATGGCGCTTGCAGTTCAGATAAAATACGTCTGAAGGTGTAATAAAAATGAAATCTATACACTGACCTCACCAAAGGATCAGGATGATTTAAATGATCAGCATACGACACTCCACACCCAGTTGATGCACAAAACACAGCAAAGTTTAACTGGTTCTGATAAAACTGCATCGGATGACTGAACCACACTTTCGGGATGTAGTCGTTTTTGATAGGAGGGTTAAGATAACGATCCAATGGAGTACTAACCTTTACTTGAAAGGCGTCAGTCTGAGTCACAGAAATGTCGAGGGTATCAGTTGTTATATCTTTAGGACTGTAGTGCGGTCCAACATAATATTTTGCATTAGTATATTTGAATGCACTCATTTTTAAATTTGTTTTAAAAATGTTTGTAACAATAACAACTCAAGACAGTCCTTCGTTTTTAGAATATGCTATTGATAATAACTGCGGAACCCAAAGGGTCGCACTCCATGAAATTTTTTACAAAGTCGTATGGTTTAATATAACTGAATCCAAGGAGAATAATAAGATTAAAAAATTTGATAATAGAGGAAACTTAGTTAGCCAGTTAACCATACCTGATGGTTATTACGGGTTTTGCTCGCTAAAAGAAGCAATGAGTAACTTCGACATTACTCTCAAACTTAACAATGCAAATTTGAAAATAATGTTGACATTCAAACCTGAAGAAGAAGTAGACCATTACCTTTTTGATGTAGAGCTAGCTAAAATGTTAGGCTTTGCAACTGACAATCATGGTTTTAGAGTTACATCAGACAAAACTACTTATGAGGGAGAAAACCCGCTCGATCTTGCATTACATTCATTACTCTATGTTCATTTGGACGAGCTGAGCACTGATGAAAACTTATATGATGGAAGGCCCTCAACTGTTTTAAGAGCTCTTCCATCAGGGAAAGCTGCATATTGCGATTATGAAATTATACAATTCCCTAATTTACAGTTTAAAAGATTAGCTTGTGGGAGGGTCAGATCATTTAATATAAAGATCACAGATAAAACAGGGAAAGTCGTGAAATGTGATAACCTGCACATTGTTTTAGAAATAAAATAATACGTTGTTTTAAAAAATGTCACGTGGACCAGACGATTCGGGGGTCACATTAGCGCCTGAGAGGTGTGTAACTTTAGAATTAAAAGACCTTGCAGACGTTGAGGACTTTGAACAAAACGGTGAGATAGGCACTTTATATGGTTTTGAGTACACTAAAGATGGTTATTATAAGCGCAAAGAGGTTGACGACAACAAAAGGTTTCCTAAACTAGAACAACTACGCAATGTAGAAGCAAATAATGCGGGTCAGTATGAATATAAAATAGTTCGAAAAACTGACAACAAATGGCACTTAGAACCATATTTAGAATGGGACATAAAATTTGAATTCTTAAGCCCATTTACATTTTTTGACCGTCAAAAAAGTTTCAGAAAAGCATTGAACTCTGGCCCTTTACATGTAAGTCTTATGCCAGAGGACAACAGTCGGAAAGAGATCGAAATAAAGCCGTTTGGGGACAAACAGTACATCCTCCACAGAAGAGAATCGGTTTTAAAGAAAGCTTCTAAAAAATTACAGTTCATTCCACGCACAAAATTAGGAGACACGTTCACAATGATATTTAAAATTTCTGTCTTAAAAGATGAGGCGAGAAATGGAGCTCTGGGCGTCAGTGACAATCTTATGAAAGGAATTCTTATTAGCTGGCAAAACTTAGACGTTGACAAACTTAAAGTTACTGTCGTTGTTCTTTACAATGGCGAGGATATTAAGGTCATAACAACAAGCAACAAAATTGATATTAGTTTAAATAGAAACGATCTTACAGAACTGAACTGGATTAATCTTACACATTTGGGCCTTATAGGGTTTTATTATACTGAACAAGTTTTGACAGAGAGTATGATAAAAACAATAACTGGATTAGATTAAATTCTGTTTTAAAACTATGGAGCAGACGACTTTGGTGTCAATGCCGATGTTAAACTTTATGACAAAAACCCCTCATTGTTCATTGATTTGTGGACAGACTGGTTGTGGAAAAACAATATTTATCCTCGACCTATTACAAACAGTTTATCGTTATAATTTTGATCATATTGTAATTTTCTGTCCGACACTTAAATGGAACAAAGCATATCACGATAGAAGGTTTATATGGACGGATGATGAAATCTATTTAGTTGACCCTAGCAATAAACTGAGTGAGTGTTTAGAACATTTTTTTAAACTGTTTGAGGGAACGCAGACATTATTTATTATAGATGATTGTTCGGCAGAAAAGGATATAGTCAAAAAAAGAAACACTTTATCAAAACTAGCTTTCAGTGGAAGACATGCTGGGATAAGTGTGTGGATTTTATGTCAAAAATATAACTCAGTTTTAAAAGACTTTAGAGAACAATTAAAGACAGTGGTTTTATTTCACATGAAAGACAGAGACGCATTTGATGAATGTATGCGTGAAAATGATGTTATTGAAAACGATCAAGAAAAACGAAGGATTAAGCAAAAACTTAAGTCTCAAAAGTTTTCTAAATTAGTGTTAAAAACAGATAATCCTACACATTATGTATGTTTGTAAAGTGTTTACTATTAGAGAACTATAAAATAGGCACTCTGGGTAAGCCGGCGGAGCAACAGCGAAACCGGCTTCAGCCGGTTGGAGCTGGCAGAGGTGGGTGAGCCAGAGTGCCTATTTTATAGTTCTCTTGTGGTCAATCCAGGAATGTCCAGAGAATATCCACAGGATCACAGGCCAGTCACACTGACTTGCTGGCCTACCTCTACCTGCTGAACAAGGTCAGCACACACTGACAAAAATCAGTCGACTAGCTAAACACTGGACTACTGCCATCACACAGTGACCACTGCACAACATTATCTACCCCCTCCGGCAGAGACTAACATAAACACACTGACTATACACCAACCCCACGGCTGGGTTAAACAATAATCTTCACATTGATCATACACCAATCCTACAGCTGGGTTAAACAATAATCTTCACATTGACCATACACCAACCCCACGGCTGGGTTAAACAATAATCTTTACATTGTCTATACACCAATCCTACGGCTGGGTTAAACAATAATCTTCACATTGTCTATACACCAGCCCTACAGCTGGGTTAAACACTAATCTTTCCCACGCAAGCCTCTCCAGGTTGTTACATGCCCAACCAGTGACCACAACACAACTGACTGCCAATATGCTCACTTCCAACCAACCTACCCTGTGCACGTGCAAAGTGACCACAACTCATGTCACAGAAAAAAGGAGAGAGAGAGAGAGGGGGGGGGGAAGGAATAGAATAGAACGGAATAGAATAGAATAGAATAAATTTTATTGTCATGAAACCTCAGGGTTTTTGAGACAATATGGTTATCACAGAAGAACAAAACAGTCATCCACAAATTTCCCTCATAATGACTGAGCATTGTCCATTCTCATTAACTGGCTTAGAACAATATTTGAAGCATTAATATTACGACATTTTATGCCTTTCATTAAAATATTCCTATTGGCATAAAACTTTTCACAGTGATCAAGAAAATGAACTTCATCTTCTAATAATCTACAACGATTGCAAAGTCTCTGTTCTCTAAATACATGCAGATACCGTCCTTTTTTCTACTTAAGTCATAGGCGCTTATCCGAAGTTTTGTTAAGGCTTGTCTGTGTCTTGGCTCTGTTACAGTTATTAAATAATTTTCTGTTACATATTCTTTTGCAATAGTGTTGTAAAAATTAAGTTTTGATGAGTGCTTTTTCTTGTCTTTCCAATATCGAATATATTCATTTTCTAACTTTTCAATTATTACAACTTTTAGTCTCTGTATGTTGGATGTAAACTGATTTGTCCAAGCATGGCCCATATTTATATTCATCAATATATCTTTAACAAATGTCAACCAAGGATCATTTTTGTTCTCTTGATAATGCATGTATTTACACATTCTATGGGCAAGAGAATTTCCTGACAAATTGAGAATGTGCAGCCAATAGGATAACGTTTGACATATCATATTCAAACTTACTGGAAATCTGCCTAATTCTCCCAATACGGGAAGCACCATTCAGTTTTTAGTTAACGACAAGAATTTGTTTGCAAAATTTGATATTTATTTTTTCGTGTGCAAATTTACTTGTCAGGCAGTCATCAAATAACTTTTTAATTCAAAGGAGTCAGTTTGTTTGGTTTGGTGGGAGAACCATACTTCTGCTCCGTACATCAATATTGGAGTTATTAACGCATCATATAATTTGAATACTGTATTCAAATCAAATTTTGTATTTCTAAAGTTCCTGTGTAGAGTATTCATTCAATTCATTCATTCATTCAATCAACTTTATTGTCCATCGGAAATTTTTCTTCTGCTCCACATCATTTCACAAGTACATAAGACATTACAAAAAGACATTATAAATCGTTACATAAAAGCCTTTGTTAGTATATGT
>CM065735.1:2676527-2704027 GCA_033310375.1 Conus canariensis
ACGCACGCACGCACACACACACACGCATGCACGCAAGCTTGCTCTCACTGACACACACGTCGATTATTATGTATACATGTGTATGCGTGTATACATGTGTATGCGTGTGTGTGTATGTGTGTGTGTGTGTGTGTGTGTGTGGTGTGTGTGTGTGTGTGTGTGTGGTGTGTGAGGGGGGGGACGCCAGGGAAAAGAAGAAAATTAGAACAAACGGTCAGGGTAATACATTATAAATGTTAAACCGTTCATTAGCAGCATATGGAAACAGCATCCAAGACACCACTCATCTGTTAAACACCGTCGAAGAATGGAATTTAAAATATGGACCCTTTCCCAACCTGATTTTGGTAACAATAGATGTAGTGGGACTTTATTCCAACATACCCCAGAATGAGCTAAAAAATGTAGTTGAATATTATCTTAATTTAAAAGCTGATCCCAGCTTACCTCCCACTGATACACTTCTAGAAATTATGAATCATGTTTTGGAAAATAATTACTTTATCTTTGAAAACCGTATATATCACCAAATTTCAGGAACAGCCATGGGGACTCCCATGGCTCCCTCTGTGGCCAATCTGTTTATGGGGAGGTTGGAAACAGAACTTCTTTCTAACAGCCCCGTTCCTGTTGTTCAGCACTTCTGGAAAAGATATATAGACGACATACTGCTACTCTGGACAGGGACTCAGACTGACCTACAAACATTCCTGACGTATATCAATACAGTTCATCCCACCATTAAATTCACTCACAATACCTCTGTTGACCAGCTTCCTTTCCTTGACGTATTATTATACTTAGAGAATGGCTTTATCCAAACAGATCTGTACACTAAACCCACTGATGCACATGCTTATTTACACTACAAGTCTAGCCATCCCCCTCTCTGCAAAAGGAATTTACCCTACAGTCAGTTTTTGAGAATCAGACGTATATGCTCTAAACCAGAAGATTTCATTGCCCGCTCAGAGCAGATGTTCGAATTTCTCAGACTAAGAGGCTACAAACCCCAAACTTGACGCACTGCTCGTGAAAAGGCAAAAAAGACACCCAGACATGATACTCTTGTTTACAAACCTAAGCTGTCCAACCCTAGAACACCCGTTATTGTCACTCATAACCCTAGCAACCCCCCTCTCCGCCAATGGTTTAAAGAATTATATCAGACAGTTTTCACCAGTGACAAACTTAAACGGGCCATACCTTACCCACCCATCCTAGGAGAAAGAAACAGCCGTTCTCTCAAACACTTGCTTATGCCCTCAGCCCTCCCCATCAAATTAAATCCTAAAGACCCTAATGGTTTTTTCAAATGTTCCAACAAATGTATTATTTGTAGAGAGCACGCCTTGGAGTCCACCAATTTCATTAGCCACCAGACCAAAGAAACATTTACTCTAAGACACCATATTGACTGTCAAACCAATAACATCATTTATCTCATGTTCTGCGAACTCAGTCAGAATTCTCAATACATTGGTGAAACAAAAAATTCACTCAGAAAACGTTTCTATCTGCATAGATCTCACATCAAGAACAACATCGGGACTCTAGTCACGCAACATTTCAACCTGCCCAACCACACCCTAGCCAACATGAAATGCATGGTGATAGAAAAAGTTTTTTCAGACAGCCACACGCACAGAATTTGTAGGGAAAAATTCTGGATAAGAAAATTGAAAACTCTCCATCCTTTCGGACTCAACTCACTACAATAACTGTTCATGTTCTACGCCGCTTGACTCCTTTTGCCTCCCCCTACCAACCCCCCCCCTTCCTTCCCCCCTTCCTCCCCCCCCCCAAACACACAATACACACGCTCTCACACACACACACACACTCACACACACACACACTCTCTCACACACACACACACACACACACACACACACACACACACACACACACACACACACACACTCAAACTCACACTCACTCACACTAACACACTCTCATATACGCACACACTCCCACATGTGCGTGACGCGCGCACGCTTTTACACACGCTTACTCAGCCCCTCTTCCTCATACTATCACGTCCCTTTGCTCCCCTTCCATTTGAAAGATTCGCCTGGTACGTGCAATTCTTTTTCTTTTTAGCTTCTTGTTTTAAGATAGTGAATTTTATTCACTTCCTTTTTATTCATGTATAAATGTTGTGTGACTCGCCGGCCAGTCAACTCACCACTGAGGAAGGCATTAAAGCCGAAAATTTTGGAAATCTTTTTATCTTGTCTGTTGTGGTTTTTAAACTCTCTGTTTTATATATATATATATATATATATATATATATATATATATATATATATATATATCCAAAAGAAAAAAAGCACAAGAACAACAAGCTGTCGTTGTTATAGTTGAAATGTTTGGCTTTATTTGCCTTCATCAGCAAATGACCCTCCCTGACTGCCAGCAGGTAAGGTAGTGAGGGAAGAGACGTAACACTTTTAAAATGATGTAATATAAAACAACTCACGCACTAGAATGATGCGTAACTCGACAGACCTGTCACAGATAGTAATCTGATGAATGAAATCTGTGTCTAGCAGTAGTAGTGCTTCAGTTTTACGTCTTATCACACATGTGGTATTAGACGAAGAGAGAGAGAGAGAGAGAGAGAGAGAGAGAGAGAGAGAGAGAGAGAGAGAGAGAGATGCATAAATGTCTGTGACTATGCAAGTGTATGCATAATGTGGCTATCTAAGTGCATATACATGTCCCTCTAAGCATCCCTACAACATACCTGCAAATAATCTTAAAGTAAATGCTTAACTCTGTGTGTGTGTGTGTGTGTGTGTGTGTGTGTGTGTGTGTGTGTGTGTGTGTGTGTTTCAGGAAAATGTGAACAAAATATACAGAGCATGATGTGTGTGTGTGTGTGGGGGGGGGGGGGTACGTGCATGCGCACGTGTGTGTGGGGGGTGGGGGTGGGGGGGTGCGTGTATGTGCGTGCGCACGTGTGTGTGTGTGTGTGTGTGTGTGTGTGTGTGTGTGTGTGTGTGTGTGTGTTTGAGGGTGTGTGTCTGCGCGCATGTGTGTGTGACTGCGAGCGCGCGCGCGCGCACGCGTGTGTGTGTGTATGTGTGTGTGTGTGTGTGTGTGTGTGTGTGTGTGTGTGTGTGTGTGTGTGTGATCGCGTAGTCTTCAATTTAAAACGGCTCACATCTTAGTAGTATCTACAAATTTGATTTTTTGTCCGCCACAAATGCATTTTATGTCATTTGTAAATTTTGTTTTAAAAGCATTAAGTTTAAATCTGTCAATCAAAGAGGTCATTGACCCTATATGAAGTGTGTGTGTGTGTGTGTGTGTGTGTGTGTGTGTGTGTGTGTGTGTGTGTGTGGTGGGTTTTTTTGGGGGGGAGTGCGTTTGTATATGTGTGTAAATGTGTGTGTGTGTGTGTCTGTGTCTGTGTGTGAGAAAGAGAGAGAGTGGGGTTGACAAAGAGAGAGTGAGTGAGAGAGATACAGAGACAGGGAGAGAGCTTTATTACATCATCCTCGTAAGTTTATATGTGTCTTTTTTAAGGATGGCCTCCCCCACCCACCCATCCCCCACCCTACCCCCATCCCCACCCCTACCTCCAAGAAAAACAAAAAAGAAAGAAAAGAGGAAAAAAGGAAAAGAAAAAAAATGGTTTATAACAACACGTCGTTCAGGTCGTCAAGAACAGGAGAAGTATTCACGCTCTGCTGCCAAATGACGGCGAAAACATGTTGCAGGAGAAGTAGCCCCGATCCACAACAAATGATGGCCTGTGGATGTAAGCCAGTGGAGTGCTTGTGTCACTGCTTCTACCTCCAGTGTTAGACTTGAAATTGTTACACTGTGCGCACCATTGTCTTCCTGAATAGTTCGGCCATTTTGCTTCACTGTGTATCCCCAGCCTGACTTACCTGTGGTGATAGAACCGTCAGTGTATATTAGAACAGCATCTTTTGTGCCAAGGTCTTCTACCAGCATCTGAATTTCTGCGTTGGTTTTGCCTTCTGGCCTTTCTCGACATTGTCTTCCAAGTTGTGGAGCGATGGCAATTTGGTAGAGGTGTTTCAAGTGGTCTGGATATTTCTCCCATTCCTTGGTTTCTTTGAGTTCTGCTAACTGGCACACAAGCTGTATACTGTCTTCTGCCTGTCCCATCCATGATTTTCCACGTCCTAGAGTGCCTTTTGTTTCCTTGACCGCCGCATGAAGTGGGTTTTGGGGATTTTCAAGGGCTCTGAAATATGCCTTCACCTGTTCCAGCTTGTGTCTTGTCTGCATTGAAGGAAGGTCGAGCAGGTATCGCATAGTATCAACTGGTGTGTCCTTCGTGGTTCCCAAGATCAATCTCATTGTTCAAGAAAGAACGAAAGCAGTTCAGCAACAGTTTAACGACATTGCTCAGTGGTGTCAAGACACTGGATCGTCCATCAACCCTACAAAAGCCCAGACATTAGTCTGCACTCTCTGGGGGCCGGAATAGCTCAGTTGTTAGAGCGCCGGACTCGTAAACCACGGGTTGCGGGTTCGAATCTCCGCAGGGCCGTTTCGGTACAGGGGGATTTTTTCCTCGGAGTTAACATTGGTTCTGACTCCATTCCCCATACAGTCCTTCGAATGAGACTATAAACCGAGGTTCCGTGTGTGAACGCACGCATAACATCTTGCACACACGTAAAATCCCATCACCAACTTTTGGAAGAGAAGGCCAGTTTGGCCTTTGGTATGGATGACACGTTACACGTAGCATGCATCTTAGCATGCATCCCCGAAGATGGAGTATGGCTGCCTTAATGGCGGGATAAAAAACGGTCATACACACAAAACTCCACTCCCTTTGTTGAGCAGATGGGATTAATACCTGTCTGTCTATACAGGGAGTGTCCGCAGGAGTATCAGCCTGCGTACGCAGAAGAAGAAGAAGAAGAAGAAGTCTGCACTCTCAACAACAAGACATCAGGACAAGTACCCTCGCCAGTTTCCTTCAATGGAATACCAATTGAATCAACTCACAACCTACGTTATTTGGGTGTAGGCTTTGACAGAATGCTAACCTTTAGAAAGCATGTTGAGAATAGTGTTCTTAAATGCAAAAAAAGGCCTATCTGCCATGAAAGCAATGGCAGCTAAAGGCATTGAACAGCGCCATCTCTACTAACTATATCACGCACTTGTACTCAGTGTGATAGATTATTGATTAGGGTTTACAACACTGTCCAACAGCAACCTTCTCAAATTAGAAAGAATTCAAAATGAAGCAACACACATCATCCTGTCTATGACACATCTCGGACACAACTCAGACACCACACATCATCCTGTCTATGACACATCTCGGACACAACTCAGACACCACACATCATCCTGTCTATGACACATCTCGGACACAACTCAGACACCACACATCATCCCGTCAATGACACACATCTGACACAACTCAGACACCACACATCATCCCGTCAATGACACACCTCTGACACAACTCAGACACCATACATCATCCCGTCAATGACACACATCTGACACAACTCAGACACCACACATCATCCCGTCAATGACACACATCTGACACAACTCAGACACCACACATCATCCCGTCAATGACACTGACACAACTCAGACACCACACATCATCCCGTCAATGACACACCTCTGACACAACTCAGACACCATACATCATCCCGTCAATGACACACATCTGACACAACTCAGATACCACACATCATGCCGTCAATGACACACATCTGACACAACTCAGACACCACACATCATCCCGTCAATGACACTGACACAACTCAGACACCACACATCATCCCGTCAATGACACTGACACAACTCAGACACCACACATCATCCCGTCAATGACACACCTCTGACACAACTCAGACACCATACATCATCCCGTCAATCACAAACCTCTGGTAGAACAAAGACAAAACACACAAGACATCACTAGATGCGTGAGGAAGTGGGTGTGAGTGTGGTTGAACTGTATGAGTGTCAGTGACAAGAAAAGAAAAAAGAGGAGCCCTCCATTCAACAGTTCATACAAACCTATTTCCCACAAAACAGACCAGAAAAGAAAAAAGAGGAGCCTCCATTCAACAGTTCATACAAACCCATTTCCCACAAAACAGACCAATTAAAGATACGTCAAACATGACATTTAGGTGAAGTAAAAAAAAAATGGAAGTCTGTTTGGATTGATACAGTGCAAAGTGTCAGTGACAGACTCTTTGAAAGAATACTTTTTCTGAGCTTCAACCTGTCTTTCAAAATTGTCAGACAGGGAGGAAGGAGTTAGGTCCTTTCATGAAAGAGTATCCTGAAAAACACAACTTATTGTCTCAGCCGCGGCGCACATTGGTCGCCAGTCATTTTGGCGAACAAATTCTGCTGGCCACCCCACTGCTGAAATGGTACCAAAATCAAGGTCTAATCGTTGACAATATCGCTCTCATTATCGAATATCAACCGAGGCCCTGTTTCAAGTCTTTCGGTGAGGTTGTTTCTGACGATCGTCGGGGAGGAGACAAATACCCTGCCAAGGCCATTTTGGCGGATACGTTCAAGTTGTTTGGCAGTTCGGCCTATGGCAAAAAACGCTGACCAATGTGGGCAAACACTGTGACCTTCATAACGTCTCACCCGACCAGCCACAACAGCTGGTGAATGAAGGGCGGTTTCAAAAACTGACGGAACTCTCTGAAGATGTAGTAGAGCAAACAGACCATCTGTTTGGAAACTTCCTCTGCAGATTGTTTTGTGTATGTATCAGTATGCCAGACTGCGCATGTTGCAGCTTCATTATGGTTTTGTAGACAAGTTTGTGTCCCGGTCTGACTACCAGCTGTGTGAGATAGACACAGACTCACTGTACACGGCCTTGAGAGCCTCAACATTTACAGATGTAGTGAAGCCAGACCCGCGGGAAGTGTTCTATGGAGAATGGGATCATTGGTTTCCAGGTGAGGCTTGCATGAAACACAAAGCAAATTTTCAACAAACAGGCCTGTCAAACAAACCATTGGACAGCATCCTTTGTTCAGACTTTGCATCACGCAAACAGTACGACAAACGCACACCAGGCCTTTTCAAAACAGAGTATACAGGTAACGGATTTGTAGAGCTCTGTTCAAAAACATATTGCTGCTTTGGGGAGGGAAGGGACATGCTCAGTTCACAAGACCTCAACAAGCGTCAAAACATACTGACCAAAGACACCTACAAACAAGTATTAGAGACGCCAGAGACACCCACAAACAAGTATTAGAGACGCCAGAGACACCCACAAACAAGTATTAGAGACACCAGAGACGCCTACAAACAAGTATTAGAGACACCAAAGACACTTGCAAACAAGTATTAGAGACGCCAAAGACACCTACAAACAAGTATTAGAGACGCCACAGACACCTACAAACAAGTATTAGAGACACCAAAGACACCTACAAACAAGTATTAGAGACGCCAAAGACACCTACAAACAAGTATTAGAGACACCAAAGACACCTGCAAACAAGTATTAGAGACGCCAAAGACACCTACAAACAAGTATTAGAGACGCCAAAGACACCTACAAACAAGTATTAGAGACGCCAAAGACACCTACAAACAAGTATTAGAGACGCCAAAGACACCTACAAACAAGTATTAGAGACGCCAAAGACACCTGCAAACAAGTATTAGTGACGCCAAAGACACCTACAAACAAGTATTAGAGACGCCAAAGACACCTACAAACAAGTATTAGAGACACCAAAGACACCTGCAAACAAGTATTAGAGACGCCAAAGACACCTACAAACAAGTATTAGAGACGCCAAAGACACCTACAATCAAGTATTAGAGACGCCAAAGACACCTACAAACAAGTATTAGAGACACCAGAAAGTGGAGGGGGTGTGAATCAAGGCTTTCGCACAGACGGGGAAGCCATGCTTACCTACTCACAACAGAGAAAATCCTTTTCTTTCTTTATATCAAACGTGTGGTGTGTGCTGACGGCCGACTCCTGTGTGAAGTTCTGCTGTCTTCACTGTGATGGCTCTTTCTGTGATAGCACCTCAGTCATCTGGGCTGTTTCTCTTCAGTGCTGTGATATTCTGTAAGTGCGTTTATATGATTGTATATTGCAGTGCTGTGATATTCTGTAAGTACGTCTATATGATTGTATATTGCAGTGCTGTGGTATTCTGTAAGTACGTCTATATGATTGTATATTGCAGTGCTGTGGTATTCTGTAAGTACGTCTATATGATTGTATATTGCAGTGCTGTGGTATTCTATAAGTACGTCTATATGATTGTATATTGCAGTGCTGTGGTATTCTCTTAGAATGTTTATATGTTTGTATATTGCAGTGCTGTGGTATTCTGTAACTACGTTTATATGATTGTATATTGCAGTGCTATGGTATTCTGTTAGTATATTTATATGATTGTATATTGCAGTGCCGTTGTATTCTGTAACTACGTTTATATGATTGTATATTGCAGTGCTGTGGTATTCTGTAACTACGTTTATATGATTGTATACTGCAGTGCTGTGATATTCTGTTACTACGTTTATATGATCGTATATTGCAGTGCTGTGATATTCTGTTACTACGTTTATATGATCACATTGCAGTGCTGTGATATTCTGTATGTTTATACGATTGTATATTGCAGTGTTGTGATATTCTGTATGTTTATATGATTGTATATTGCAGTGCTGTGATATTCTGTATGTTTATACGATTATATATTGCAGTGCTGTGATATCTTGTTAGTTGTTTATATGATTGTATATTACAGTGCTGTGATATTCTGTACGTTTATATGATTGTATATTGCAGTGCTGTGATATTCTGTACGTTTATATGATTGTATATTGCAGTGCTGTGATATTCTGTATGTTTATATGATTGTATATTGCAGTGCTGTGATATTCTGTATGTTTATATGATTGTATATTGCAGTGCCGTGATATTCTGTGATTGTATATTGCAGTGCTGTGATATTCTGTATGTTTATATGATTGTATATTGCAGTGCTGTGATATTCTGTATCTACATTTATATGATTGTATATTACAGTGCTGTGATATTCTGTATGTTTATATGATTGTATATTGCAGTGCTGTGGTATTCTGTATGTTTATATGATTGTATATTGCAGTGCCGTGATATTCTGTACGTTTATATGATTGTATATTGCAGTGCCGTGATATTCTGTACGTTTATATGATTGTGTATTGCAGTGCTGTGATATTCTGTACGTTTATATAATTGTATATTGCAGTGCTCTCATATTCTGTACGTTTATATGATTGTATATTACAGTGCTGTGATATTCTGTATGTTTATATGATTGTATATTACAGTGCTGTGATATTCTGTATGTTTATATGATTGTATATTGCAGTGCCGTGATATTCTGTATCTTTATACGATTGTATATTGCAGTGCCGTGATATTCTGTATCTTTATATGATTGTATATTACAGTGCTGTGATATTCTGTATCTTTGTATGATTGTATATTACAGTGCTGTGGTATTCTGTAAGTATCTTTATATGACTGTTTATTGCAGTGCTTTCAATACCTCATCCCTAATGTGGCTTCCAACGTTTTCGTTGGGAACGGTCCTATGACCGTATAAACACAGATGAGGGACATGTTACAGAAGAGAGAGAGAGAGAGAGAGAGAGAGAGAGAGAGAGAGAGAGAGAGACAGAGAGAGACAGAGACAGAGACAGAGACAGAGACAGGGAGATTCAGTTTCAGTTTCATCAAGTAGGCGTCACTGCGTGCTACACCACATCCGCTAAGTTTTGAGACCACACTACGCATGAGTTGAAGCTGATGGAGAAGTGAATTAACAACAAAGATGAGACAACTGAAGAAGAGGGTCTCGTGGCTACGACTCAGCGGATGTCTGACCTACGCATTAGCCCAACGCGCTGGTCAGACCTTGAGTGCCTACCTAACAAGCGCGCGCGCGCGAGAGAGAGAGAGAGAGAGAGAAAGAGAGAGAGAAGAGAGAGAGAGAGAGAGAGAGAGAGATTGATTGATTGATTGATTGATTGATTGATTGATTGATTGATTGATTGATTGATCTTTAATACACAAGGATGGAGATTTTAGGCCAAAGCCTAGTCTTACAATCTGTCCTTGTCATGCATACATTATTTCAGCACATATCATTCATACTGACAATTCAACATAACAACATGGTAATCTAATTCTACAATGATAAGCAAACAATTCATAAAAGCACTAATGAGATGGGGGATGGTAAAACAGAAGGAAACTTACAAACAAACAAACAAGACTACAGAGAGAGAGAGGTCAGAGGAGGGTGAGGAAGAGAGAATGGTAGATAGGGGGAGGAGAAAAGGGATGGTAGACAGAGTGGGAGTGGGGATGAGCGATTTTAACGGAGTAGGTTTTATGTTTAGACGATTTATTCAAAGTATGGATCACAGAAGACTTTGCGAATGGGCGCTAATCATTGTAATTGAATAATTTAATTACTGAGACATAAAATGTTTATGCAAATGTTCCTTGAAAAGTTTTAAAGTATTCATGTTTTGTAGATTCGGTGGAAGTGAGTTCCAGACATATGGTCCAGAGTAAGCTAGGCTTGTTTTGTATAGATCAATGCGTGGGTAGGGAAGAAGGAATTTCGTCGAGCCAGAAAAGCTGTTCGATCTTGTAAAAAGGGCATTGATATAACATGACATAGTATCTGTCAAGATTGTAAATATAAATGATGCCTTGTTGAATTCCATTTGCCTATTCAGAGGAAGTATGTTTAGCGCTTTTAGTTTTTCGTCTGTTGTTAGAGATACAGCTGGATGGAGTAGTTTTGCTGCACGTCTATGGAGAGAATTCAGCCTTTTTTGATGGACGTCACTACTGCCGTCCCACACTGTTGAGGCATAATTGATACGTGACATTATGTGTGCATTAAAGAAAAGTTTAAGCACATTACTGTTGACGTAGCGCTTTAATTGCGATAACAGGAAAAGGTGTTTTGAGACTACCTTGCAAACGTTATTGAGATGAGATTGCCATTTCAATTCTTTATCTATCGTTAACCCTAAAACACGATGCTCGTCTACCTGCTCGATAGAAGTGCCATTCAACTGAAGTTTTAGGCAAAGAGGAGTCAACTGGTGTTTTTGGCGGGTAGCTATAATCATAGATTTGGTTTTGGCTGGGTGTATGACCATTGAGTTTGAATGACACCAGTCTGATACGTCGTTTAGACTTTCCTGGAGAGAAGTTTCTATTGTCTGTAGATCACTACCATTCGTTTGGAGTGACGAGTCATCAGCAAATAAATCTGTCGTGACCTTTTCATCTGATACGGACAATGGTAAATCATTGATGAAGATGCAGAATAGTAGGGGGCCTAGTACAGAGCCCTGTGGGACTCCATGTCTGACAAAGTCTGAAGCGGAAGTTTTGCCATTAAGCACCACATACTGAGTCCTATCGTTCAAGTATGATTGGAATAATGAGATTGTCGGGGTATGGTTCAAGTAGACAGATAGTTTCTTTAGAAGAATGGAATGATCAACAAGATCAAACGCCTTTTTGAAGTCAAGAAAGACAACCCCTGTCATTTGTGATTGGTTCATATTTGAAAGCCATGAGTCACAGATTCGTGATAATGCTGTGTGGCAGGAATGATTCGATCGGAATCCAGATTAGAGTGGGTGAAATAGTTTGTTTTTCTCCATGAACTGAGATACGTGTGTGTGTAGTGTGTGTATGTGTCTTTCAAGGGGTTTGGATAGAATCGAAAGTAAGGATATAGGTCTGAAATTGTTTGGATCCGACAAATCATTTGATTTTGGAAGGGGGATCACTTTGGCGTTTTTGAACGCCTGAGGGAAAACATTAGTTTCAATGGATAAATTATATATGTATGTAAGAGACTCAACAATGTAAGGTAGAGTGAGTTTGAGAAGAAATGCGGGTATATATGGGGTTGGGGAGGGGGGGGGATTTCTCTCACCCAGGTGGCTGTCACTTTAAATCTTGTCAATTAGCTAGGTATAAACACACACACACACAAACGGACGTTCTAAAGAGCAATTGTTGTCTTAAACCAATTTTATTTACTCGAGGTATCACATGATTAGATCCACACTAGTGTTGCTTTTTAATATATGTTTGTACGAGTAAGCAGAGGTGTATTCGTGTATGTGTGTGTGTGTGTGTGTGTGTGTGTGTGTGTGTGTGTGTGTGTGTGTGTGTGTGTGTGTGTTTGTGTGTGTGTGTGTGTGTGTGTGTGTGTGTGTGTGTGTGTGTGTGTGTGTGTGTGTGTGCGTGTAACAAGAGGGTAGTGGTGTAGGTGTGGGGGGATGAAGGTGGCGAGTAGAGGGGGTAGGATATGTGGGAGAAACTATGTCATTTTATGTACAAGTGATACATATGATACCACGTACTCGAATGCACCCCTACCGGGACTCCTGGCATGCTCAGGAATGTAGTGTGATCAGTCTATTTTTCGATAGATTGATCCCATATCCTCTCATTTCCATTTAAGTTTAATCACGGCTAATTAAGGGGTAAGTCTTGGTAAAGACCCTGGGGGTCGGGACAATGGACCCTGGGGGTCGGGACAATGGACCCTGGGGGTCGGGACAATGGACCCTGGGGGTCGGGACAATGGATGGGGGAAAGAATCGTGCAGACTGTGACGTAGGGACCACGTATTTCTGAAAACATTCACATATGCAAACTCCTCACCCCCCCCCCCCCCCTTCCCCTTCATGCCCTTTCACTCTCTGTATGTGTTTGTCTGTCTGTCTGTCTGTCTGTCCGTCTGTCTGTCTGTCTGTCTGTCTGTCTGTCTGTCTGTCTGTCTGTCTGTCTGTCTGTCTGTCTCTCTCTCTCTCTCTCTCTCTCTCTCTCTCTCTCTCTCGTGAATGGAGAAGGCGCGCGCACGCGTGTGTGTGTATGTGTGTGTGTGTTTTGTGTGTGTGTGTGTGTGTGTGTGTGTGTGTGTGTGTGTGTGTGTGTGTGCGTGCGTGCGTGCGTGTGTATGTGTAGGCACGCGCGCGTGTGTTTGTGTGTGTGTGTGGTCGTGTGTGATTGTTTCTTGCTTAGCTGGTTTGTTGGATTGCAGATGTACTACTTTCCAAAACCTGGTATAAGGCGTAACGAAAGCGTGCCTCATGCTTCGACATGAATTTGAAATCTGCACATTAGACGCGCTTGGAGAGAGTCGTCACAGTCAGCTTTCTCTGTCACTGACCGCTCTTCATCCCCCCCCCCCCCCCCCCCCTGCTACCTCCCGTCTCCTAACCCCTCTTTCTTTTTTAAGCTCATATCATGACACGGGGCACTCGCCCAGTTAATGCTGGCAGGCATGTACAAAAGGCACAGCGTAGCGTAACATTTCTCCACCATCACTTTGTGTCCAGGACAAGCACAGTGCTACCCCCACCAACACCAATTTACGGAGGTAATTTCCACAGCAGCTTGAATCACAGGTGTCGACGACAGGCATAGTATCCCAACAGGACATCTGTTTCTTTGTTTTATATACACTTCTTTGATGAATCAAAATGATTCTCATTTGAAAGAAAAAAAATATTAGTATTACTATTCCGCAGCATAAAAGGGAAAAACCAATTACAAGATAAAACTTGACGCGGTTCGACCTCTTTGGTTTGTTTAGACAAGATAAACAACATTCAGGACAATGAAAACGAAGAACGAGCAATAGTTTATCTCCTCACATGGGACGCAAAGTGTATGTATTCCTGCATGTTGAAGTAGGAAAAAAGATTCCTACATGTTAAAATAGAAAAAGAATGTTTTCCTGCATGCTTAAGTAGAAGAAATGTCTGGCTGCAGGTTAAAGTAGAAAAAGAATGTCTGTCTGTATGGTGAAGTAGAAAAAGAATGTCTGTCTGTATGGTGAAGTAGAAAAACAATGTCTGTCTGTATGGTGAAGTAGAAAAACAATGTCTGTCTCTATGGTGAAGTAGAAAAACAATGTCTGTCTCTATGGTGAAGTAGAAAAACAATGTCTGTCTGTATGGTGAAGTAGAAAAAGAATGTCTGCCTGTATGGTGAAGTAAAAAAAAAGAATGTCTGTCTGTATGGTGAAGTAGAAAAAGAATGTATGGTGAAGTAGAAAAAGAATGTCTGTCTCTATGGTGAAGTAGAAAAAGAATGTCTCCCTGCATGTTGAAGTAGAACAAGAATGTCTGTGTGCATATTGAAGTAGAAAAAGAATGTCTGTGTACATGTTCAAGTAGAACAAGAATGTCTGCCTGCATGTTGAAGTAGAAAAAGAATGTCTTCATGATGAGGTACAAAATAATATCTGCATGATGAAGTAGAAAAAAGAATTTCTGCATAATGAAGTAGAAAAAGAATTTCTGCATAATGAAGTAGAAAAAGAATTTCTGCTTAATGAAATAGAAACAAAGAATACCTGCATGATGAAGTAGAAAAAGAATGCCTGCATGATGAAGTAGAAAAAGAATGCCTGCATGATGAAGTAGAAACAAAGAATGCCTGCATGATGAAGTGGAAAAAGAATGCCTGCATGATGAAGTGGAAAAAGAATGCCTGCATGATGAAGTAGAAAAAGAATGTCTGCATGATGAAGTAGAAAAAGAATGCCTGCATGATGAAGTGGAAAAAGAATGCCTGCATGATGAAGTAGAAAAAGAATGCCTGCATGATGAAGTAGAAAAAGAATGTCTGCATGATGAAGTAGAAAAAGAATGCCTGCATGATGAAGTGGAAAAAGAATGCCTGCATGATGAAGTAGAAAAAGAATGCCTGCATGATGAAGTAGAAAGAAAATGTCTGCATGATGAAGTAGAAAGAAAATGCCTGCATGATGAAGTAGAAAAAGAATGCCTGCATGATGAAGTAGAAAAAGAATGCCTGCATGATGAAGTAGAAAAAGAATGCCTGCATGATGAAGTAGAAAAAGAATGCCTGCATGATGAAGTAGAAAAAGAATGTCTGCCTAGGGTGTCTTCCTAGAAAAAGAATGTGTGCCTGTATTGTGAAATAGAAAAAGAATGTGTGCCTGTATTGTGAAATAGAAAAAGAATGTCGTTTGCATGTTGAAGTAGAAAAAAATTTCTGTGGTATGTTGGAGAAGAAAAAGAATGTTTGTCTGTATGATGAAGAAAAGAATGTCTGTCTGCATGTGGAAGTAGAAAAAGAATCTCTGTATGATGAAGTAGAAAAGGAATCCCTGAATGCCTGCGTGTTGAAGTAGAAAGAGAATATCTGCCTGTTTGCGGAAGTAGAAAAAAATGTCTGTGTGTATGTTGGAGAAGAAAAAGAATGTTTGTCTGCATGATGAAGAAGAAAAGAATGTCTGTCTGAATGTGGAAGTAGAAAAAGAATCTGTATGATGAAGTAGAAAAGGAATGCCTGAATGCCTGCGTGTTGAAGTAGAAAGAGAATGTCTGCCTGTTTGCGGAAGTAGAAAAAGAATGTCTGTCTAATGGTGAAGTAGAAAATAATGTCTGCCTTCATGTCCAAGTGGAAAAAAGAATGTCTGCCTGTATGCTGAAAAAAAAAAAAATGTCTGCCTGTAAGGTGAAATAGAAAAAAAGAATGTCTGCCTGTATGGTGAAATAGAAAAAAATATGCCTGCCTGTATGGTGAAATAGACAAAGAACGTCTTCTTGTATGATGAAATAGAAAAAGAATGTCTGCCTGTATGGTGAAATAGAAAAAGAACGTCTTCTTGTATGATGAAATAGAAAAAGAATGTCTGCCTGTATGGTGAAATAGAAAAAAGAATGTCTGCCTGTATGGTGAAATAGAAAAAAGAATGTCTGCCTGTATGGTGAAATAGAAAAAAGAATGTTTGCCTGTATGCTGAAGTAGAAAAAGAACGTCTTCTTGTATGGTGAAGTAGAAAAAGAATGTCTGCCTGTATGGTGAAGCAGAAAAAGAATGTCTGCCTGTATGGTGAAGTAGAAAAAGAATGTCTGCCTGTATGGTGAAGTAGAAAAAGAATGTCTGCCTGTATGATTGTCACACTGTCACTTTTGCACACACGCATTCATGACAGTATTTACTCCATACGCACACGCAATCCCTCCAGTCAACCAAAAGGAGCACTACAGAATGTTTTTTCTTCTCCCCCTCTCCTCCGGGGAAAACACTTTACTAAATGAATTGAACAATTCCGACAACGTTCATCACACTCCAATATTTATCAACCAAATTCTATACATGTTTTTCTCTCTCTCTTTCTCTCTCTCCTCTCTCTGCCTGCCTGCCTGCTGAGTGGTCGCTTTCATTTGTTGTCCACGAAAATGGTCAAATTTACCAGTATGTAGGCGGTGTACCGTATTGATATTTTTCATGAAGGTGTGTGAAGGTGATGTGAATGGAATGGTGCAAACATTTGGATGTGATTAACGAGGTTTGTTCCTTAATTAGCGATTTAATAATTTACTAAGAGTAAAGAACAAGTTGAAAAAAAAAATAGTGAACCGTGTTTACAAGTCCTACAGTGGGCGTGAAGGTAATGTGAATTGCACGTGCTGTGGAGACAATTGTGTGCGTACAATGTTGATCGCCAGTGAAAGCCGTCGTAACCTGGTCATGAAGTGCTGAGTTCTTTCGCCCTGTGCCCCGTGTCCGAGTGGGACTGGACTATGTTGTCATGATTATATCTAATTAAGTTATCATGACTGACTCACCACAGCTCACGTGTAATAAACTACAGCCCACACTTGACTGCATTCAGAAAAAGTTTTCCTGTTTTCAACATGAACTTCTAGTGTGGAGAAACGCCCTGTTTTATCGCTATTCAGCCATTATTGATGACTCCATTGTAACAGAATTCAGTGACTATGACAGTGATGGAAATCTTGTCAGTCTGCCACGCTGGATAATCGATACCACACCACCATGTCTGGCAAAGTCTGTTCTACGTCTGTATTACCAGAACAGCAAACGCATTACCGTGACTCTCTATTTCACCAGGCAGAAAAACGGAACTTTGCTGTGTCAAGGAGCCGACTGTATCAAATGGGACAGGGAAGAATGTGAAGCTTTGAAAGACGATATCGCGACCCATTGCGTGGACGAAAACACAAGTTTGTTAAGGAAAGTCCTCACATTAATTCCATTGACTTTCTTGGCAGATGACCATGATATTCATTTTGCATCACCCGTGTGCATTGATGACGCAGTCAAAGTCCCCCTCCCCCCTTCTACTCCCTCCTCCCCAGAAAAGGAAAATGCATCTGACGATTGTGTGAGTGACCTCTTGTCTGATTCTCCTTCTTCAGATGAAAATCTCACTCAGTTAACAGTACATGGAAAAGACAGGCAAACATGTACAATAGCACACTCAAACACACACACACAAAGCAGTCAGTCTACTCCAAAGACAAGAAAACATAAACACTCGAAAAGAATCCGTAGACGAGCACTCTGCTTCATTAAGCCCGCAGACAGTTCAGTGCATGACAAACTGACTAGCATTGAAACCACTCTTGATGATTTACTTATCCTACATACAGAACTTGTGGACCAGTTTGTATCAAAGCTTGAAGATTCCAAAACTGCTATCAAAAATGAACTTAAGCTCCATTTTGATAACAAAACAAAGTCATTGGATTCACACATTCATGCTCTTGAAGCTTCCATTTCAAAACTAGACACGACCATTCAAAGTCTATCAAATGAAAATCATTCGTTAAAAACTCAAGTTGGCACTCTTTATTCTGATATTAAGCAATTAGCTAAGAAAACTAAGTCCATGAGTGTTTGTATCCAGTGTGATCTTAATGATGTTAACTATCCAAATGACACTGCAGGGATAAGTGTTTTTACCCAGTATGACCCCTCTGATGTTGACTCTCAAGCAAACGCTGTCCTGTCAGAAAATATGTCCACTCACTGTGATTCTGAGATTGTGAAATGTCCCAATCCCAGTGTACAGGTACAACAGAACACAGTGTCTGTTCCTGTAGACACCGACTTATCTTCTGTTTCCTCCCCCAACACACTCAGTGGTACAGCCCTTTCTCCTGGTTTTACTAACACTGATATGGATAGTGCTTCCAAAATGAAGTCTCAAAAAAATGTCTTAAATAAGTGTTAGCGAACCGCCCAGAGAACGTGGACAAACGAGTCACAAGACGAAACACGTTTCGTCTTGTGACTCGTTTGTCCACGTTCTCTGGGCGGTTCGCTAACACTTATTTAAGATTTGTTTAGATTTCCGCCTGCAGTCGTCTCGCTTTGCAACTAGATAAAAAAAATGTGTTAAATCGAAATCACATTGTCAATGATTCCAACTCCAGCCCTTCATTTCCATCGACAGTCTTGATGCCTAACTTGCCAGTCCATAATCCTTTTGAGGTCCTAGCCAGTGAAGACCCATTAGCCAATGCTGAAAAGAGCCAGCAGTCTCTGGCAAAAAGAGAGGATAACGTTGAAGGCTTTTCACGGATACAGGGTTCTGTACAAAATGCAAGTTCAGATGAACCAAAGAAATCCCCGCAACAGATTCTGGCTCGCATTAAAGTTCCAAACAGAACTTCATCCCTACTGATAGGCGATTCAGTCATCAGATACATAAACCCAAAGAGGCTTCAGACCAACACAGACCCCTTATTTAAGATCTGTATACCAGGCCTTACAGTTCAGGACATGATTCAGTGGTTAAAAGACACAGAGAAACAAGAACACATTAAGACTCTCATTCTTCATGTTGGAGTAAATGATTGTCCTAGTGGTCCTATTACTATCCAGGTATGGCGTGAACTCATTGAGCTGTGTCAGACCTGTTTTCCTGCTGCTCATATTGCTCTGAGCTCAATCATTCCTGCCCAAGGCCGACACCAGCTGAATAACAGCATTGTGCCATCCAACAAAAACATGTACTCGGCCTGTACAAGCATGAAAGTTGACCTGGTCGACAATCACGAAGCCTTTGTGGCCAGAAGTGGTGCCCCACGAAAAACGGCATACAGTGATGCCACTCACCCCAATCAGAAACGGACAGCGTCTCTGGCTGTAAATTTCAGAAAAGTCCTTCCACAGTCCATTCAATCGGGAGTTCAAGACTTTTCTCAGAGTGTAAAGTTCTCCATGGTTACTCTGAGATTTATCAGCGACAACCAAACCATGTGGCTAACAATGGCAACATGGTGAGAACCACTCCCAATTACAGCGAAACAGTGTCAGATGCTCTGCCCTAATTCAGGCACCCTAGGAATATGCGTGTTCCTCCATTGTACTCCTCCTCCCATTTCCCCATGTTACCCTCCCACCCTAATGGCCAGATAATCTCTGACAGGTTGGCACCTAACAGGATGGCCCAGGACAGGATAGGCCCTGACAGGATGGCCCCTGACCTTGTAGTCCTCCTCATGAAAGTAATCCTCCAGAGGGAACGAGAGAGGTCTCAGATATGTCGGCTTGTTTGCCCAAAGGTAGCCAGTTGTCAGAAAGAGGAAATCCCAATGCCCTTTTTGAAGCTCCAACCTCTTCTCTTTCCTTTTCACGTTCCTTTGATAGACAAAATCAATTGGCTTCCTACCCCCGCTACCCCAATTCTTCCGATTCCCATCTCCACCACTTGCAATGGTTGCCAGATATGGACCACTATCCAAGACTGTCCCATGGAGGAAATTCTATGAATCCTATTTCCTCGCCTATGTGGCCTCAGTCCCCTTATAATCATAAGGACTGGCCCCTACCTTACAACCCTGTTGGTCAGTATGCCCAACAAATTCTGAACATGGCATCACAGCTGGCTTACCAAAAAACAAAATCAGTATGGTAGTTGTAAACTATTCTTTATGGATATTTGCTAAACTAGTTTAAACGTATATGTCTTTGATGTTCATGTGGTGGGTGAAGAAAAAAAAATGCATGCTTTCTTCCCTCTTTATCACACCACATGTATGTTATTAACTGCTTGTGTTTTGTTTTAAGGTTGTGTTCATGTTATCACACTCGTGTCGGCATTGAACTGTCTCCCTCGGACCGGGACTATTATGATTGGATTCTTGCCTTTTTCTAGTTATTGAGGATTTTGGCGGTCAGTCTAAAATAACTTTCTTTGATGAGTTGATGAGTTACTATAAATAGATTTATTTTTGCATTCTTTTTCATTGCCATAAATGTACTTTGCATGCTTGGACCTCTAGTGTGACTTTTGCCAATTCGTTTGTTTTGATCGTTGTTTTCTTTTAGATTGTAAATCGAATTTCACTGATCTAGTATCTGTGGCAAATTGTTTTCCCGTCTAAAATGTCGACTGTACATGATCGGCCAAGTAAAGAGGGTCTTAGAATAGGCTACTTAAATATTAATCATATACTTAACAAGCGTGAGGAACTTTCCTCTATCTTATTTAATTCTGGAAAGCAATTCCATATATTTTGCTGTGCTGAAACAAGACTAACAAATTATATATCTGATTCTGAGCTTTCAATACCAGGGTACCATCACATTCGCCTTGACCCAGTAGGTCCTTTACAAACAGGCTTGATATTTTATTCTAGTCTTTCTCCAACTTACCAACGTGTAACAGCTTTCGAAAGTCATGGCGTTGAGTCGATTTGGATTGAAGTTAAGATTAAAAACAACAAACCATTACTTATTGGATTTCTGTATAGGAACCCAGCGGAACATGTCAATTGGTATGATAAATTTAACAACATGATGGAAGACGTTTCACTCACAAATTACGAAGTCGTCCTCTTAGGAGATTTTAATATAGATCTTTGTAAAAGTAATTCCCAATGGAATCAACTTTTCGTAAATTTTGGGCTGTCACAATTAGTTAATTCTCCTACCCGCATTACTTCTACATCGCAAACTTTAATCGATCATATTTATGTTAACCAAGTACAAAATATTATTGAAATATGTACCCCCTACTGTGGTTGTAGTGATCATTTACCCATATGCGTAACTTGGTTTAAAAAGAACATAAAAATTCCTAAACCTGGACATAAAACTGTTACATATAGATCTTTTAGCAGTTTTGATAAGAATGCTTTCCTTAGAGATTTAGCAGAATCACAATTATCCTATGTTTATCAGTACACAGACCCTGACCAAGCCTTTGAACTCTGGCACAAAATGTTCATTGCTATATACAATAAACATGTCCCATTTGTCACCAAAAGGGTCAGATATTCACCCAAACCCCCATGGTTATCTAAAGAAATTGAAGAAGCCATACATATAAGGAATAATCTCTTGAAAACTAAACAATTTGATGAATATAAGAAACAAAGAAACAAGGTTACATCTATGTTGCGATATTCAAAAAGGAATTATTTCAAAAACTTAATCGTCAGCTGTCCCCAGAATAATTCCAAACCTATTTGTAAAGCCATAAATATTCTTACCAATAAATGTATTGACAAGGCAACAGTTATTCCTAAGGAAATGTCTGCCGAGATTCTAAACAAACATTTTTGTAATATAGCTGATATCACAATAAAAAAAAAAATGAAAAAATCAGACAATAATGATTTGAAACTTCTTTCTGACTTCTGTAACTCTAAATCAATAGAAACGGAATTAATCATTCCTCCAATATTTCTATATGATGTTTATTTTTCTCTTATACATATGAAGCAAAATGGAACTAGAGGTCTTGATAACATAGATGGTATCATTTTAAAACTAAGTGCCCCAATTATTTCTGATTCACTTACGTATTTATACAATTTGTGTTTAGATAAATGTTATTTTCCTGATATTCTTAAGAAAGCTAAAGTCATACCTCTTTTTAAATCTGGAAATAAAATAGACCCATCAAACTACAGACCAATTTCTATCATTTCTCTTCTATCTAAACCTCTTGAAAAACACATCCATAAACATTTGTCTTCCCATTTCTTTAAATATAATATAATCCATCCTAGCCAATCTGGATTTCGATCGAATCATTCTTGTCATACTGCATTAATAAACTTAGTTGATCAATGGCTAGCGGCTATCAATAATTTAGAATTCACTGGAGTCCTCTTTGTTGATTTCTGTAAAGCCTTTGATGTCATAAATCATCATCTATTATTACGTAAACTGGCTCTGTACAAAATCGCTGACCCTGTTCTTTCTCTCATTAAGTCATTCCTCACTAATCGACAACAATCAGTTCTCATTAACAACACTCAGTCCAGTTGTTTACCCCTAAAATTTGGTGTACCACAAGGGTCAGTACTCGGCCCCCTTCTTTTTTTTTAATCTATATAAACGATCTCCCTCTGCATATTAATGACTCATCTCAACTTTTTGCAGATGACACATCAATTAATTCAAAACATACTGATTTGAAACACTTATCAGATAACCTGCAAGAAAATGTAACTCGACTAATTAACTGGACAGAATTGAATCACATGTCCTTAAATGATCAGAAAACAAAGTACATGCTTATTACTTCTCGTTAAAAAAGACAAAATTTAAGTACTCCAATGCCCCCTATATTTATTAATAACAACAAACTAGAAGAAGTTAGCACTCATAAAGTGTTTAGGAATCACTATTGATAATAATCTTTCCTGGTCACCACATGTTTCCGACTTAAGCAAACGAGTTTCTCAGAAAATTTTTCAGCTCTCTAAACTAAAACATTTCCTAGATATAAACTCTCGTAAACATTTCTATCATGCATATATCCAGTCCTACATTAACTATTCTTCTACTCTCTATGATTCTTCCAGTGCAATCACGTTAAAACCGTTGCGCAGGGCCCATAAGCGGGCTATCAAAACAGTACTTCAAAAAACATCAACATTAACTACTCAAGATTACCTCGAAGTAGATATATTGCCCCTTTCTTATAAATTTGAATATAATAAAGCAATAATGATGTTCAGAATTATGAACCAGTTAGCACCCTCAAATATATCTGCAAGATTTCCAATCAATCAATCAAGATATACTAATAACATAATCATACCGAAACCAAGAATCGATCTTTTTAAAAGTAGCTTAGTTTACTCTGGTGGAACACTTTGGAATTCAATGCCAACATATGTTAAACAGAAGAAAAGCATAAATTCGTTTAAAGTTGCGTATAAACGCCTTCTATTTGAAAAAATGAAAAACAATTTATTTTAACAGTTCTCTAGTATTCAGTCTGAGCTAATATTACAAGTATAAATGTCAGCAACTGTTGTTATTCAGAAATTGAACCCTGCATATTTTATCTTTTTACTCATTATTTCGTATGTGTGTACTATTTTCCATTATCATTGGATCAATCTTTATTTTTAAAAAATTCACGGTTAAACTAGCATTTGTTCTGTCTTATTTTTTTCTTAAACTGATCACCGAATTACCTCCTGTGGCCTTGTCAGTCGTGTAAATAATTGGCGTAGACTATATTGTGCATTTATGTTTCTCATACTTTCTTCTTCTTCTTCTTCTTCTTCTTCTTCTTCTTCTTCTTCTTCTTCTTCTTCCTCTTCTTTGCTATACTTGTTACATATATAGACAATTTACTTTCTGCACTATTGTTGTGAATTTTTGTTTAGCCTCAGGGCTGAGTGTAAAAAAGCACGCTTGTATGCTTATCTCATATCCCTGAATAAACAACATTTCGTTCGTTCGTTCCTCTCTCTCTCCTCTCTCTCTCTCTCTCTCTCTCTCTCTCTCTCTCTCTCTCTCTCTCACACTGAGAGATAAATCAAGTTACGAATTTATATGAATAAAGTCTTTCTAGATTCCTCCTTCTTGCTAGAGAAAGAATACACACATCCTCCAAGAATATAAAGTCATGGCCTTCTACACAACATTGGCCCAAGATCCAGACCAGGAGAATTCATGCATTCATGACGCCATACTTGCATCAGAAAAAGCGTTCGCCCCATACCGTCATGATGCCCTGCCCGCATCAGAAAAAGCGCTTGCCCCTTGAACTCCCCAGTCACTGGGGGAATGATGAGATCCGACTCCTCTACCCGGGGTCTTCAATTGCTGGGGCTGAACTATCGGTGTGTCCCCCACACCATGGCCATCGTTAAACACCCGTCTCAGCACTTAGGAAACAGATGCCGTCGCAGCATCAGAGGAGGAATAGCTGACGGGGTGAAGGGTGAAGGGTGAAGGGCTGAAACACGAATAAGGTTCGTGTAAGTAACCTGCTTCCCAATTCAACATATGAATTCTTTCTTTCTCTTTTCTTAAGGTTTTCCCCTGTACCTTTCCCTAACTATCTATGGCTCACCTGGTAATGACTGGTCAGCGGTGAGGACCCCTTGACCAACGTCCTGACAGGTTCGAGTCTTTAGGCCATCTCCTGGGCTAAAACTAATTCTTTCCTCCCTCCTCCTAGTGGGTGCATACTCAGTGTTCAAAACACATGATCAGCACCTTATCAGCCCTTCTTAAACTATCTCTCAGTGGTCACTTTCACCCAATGACCAACCCTTGTTTATTTTACTGAGTGATCCTCACAATTATTGGGGACGCCCGCTACACTAGTCAAGCCACATGAATATTCTTCGTTTTTAGTTGTGGCATGGGGAAATGATTCATATCACAAGACTAAATGTGATGGAGCGTCACATGCCTTGATGTGAGGCTACGTCACATGACAATGATGAACTAGAAAAAGAATGTCTGCCTGTATGCTGAAATAGAAAAAGAATGTGTGCCTGTATAGTGAAATAGAAAAAGAATGAATGTCTGCATGGTCCAGAAGAACAAGAATGTCTGTCAGCATGTTGAAGTAGAAAAAGAATGTCTGTGTGCATGTTGAAGTAGAAAAAGAATGTCTGTGTGCATGTTGAAGTAGAAAAAGAATGTCTGTGTGCATGTTGAAGTAGAAAAAAATGTCTGTGTGCATGTTGAAATAGAAAAAGAATGTCTGTGTGCATGTTGAAGAAGAAAAAGAATGTCTGTTTGCATGTTGAAGTAGAAATAGAATGTCTGTGTGCATGTTCAAGTAGAAAAAGAATGTCTATGCGCATGCTGAAGTAGAAAAAGAATATCTGTGTGCATGATGAAGTAGAAATAGAATGTCTGTGTGCATGTTGAAGTAGAAATAGAATGTCTGTGTGCATGCTGAAGTAGAAAAAGAATGTCTGTGCATGTTGAAGTAGAAACAGAATGTCTGTGTGCATGCTGAAGTAGAAAAAGAATGTCTGTGTGCATGCTGAAGTAGAAATAGAATGTCTGTGTGCATGCTGAAGAAGAAAAAGAATGTCTTTGTGCATGCTGAAGTAGAAATAAAATGTATGTGTGCATGTTGAAGTAGAAATAAAATGTCTGTGTGCATGTTGAAGTAGAAATAGAATGTCTGTGTGCATGCTGAAGTAGAAATAGAATGTCTGTGTGCATGCCGAAGTAGAAATAGAATGTCTGTGTGCATGTTGAAGTAGAAATAGAATGTCTGTGTGCATGTTGAAGTAGAAAAAGAATGTCTGTGTGCATGTTGAAGTAGAAATAGAATGTCTGTGTGCATGTTGAAGTAGAAAAAGAATGTCTTTGTGCATGCTGAAGTAGAAAAAGAATGTCTTTGTGCATGCTGAAGTAGAAATAGAATGTCTGTTTGCATGCTGAAGTAGAAATAGAATGTCTGTGCATGTTGAAGTAGAAATAGAATGTCTGTGTGCATGCTGAAGTAGAAATAGAATATCTGTGTGCATGCTGAAGTAGAAAGAGAATGTCTGTGTGCATGTTGAAGTAGAAATAGAATGTCTGTGTGCATGCTGAAGTAGAAAAAAGAATGTCTGTGTGCATGTTGAAGTGAAGGCCCAACGCACAGTGACCTGACTCTCCAGATGTCTGAAAACAACATCAGTGTAAAAGGCTAATGACTTCTGGAACTGTGTCTGCGCTGGGTGATGAAGGTGCTTTGCTGATCAGTGTATTGTAGCAGTCGTCACTCTTTCAAAGAAAGGAAATCCCCGACACGCCAGACCTACTGCACCATAAGTTTGATCATCCGTGCCAGTAAAGTCATGCTCAAACTCATTCATATAAGATCACAGCTGCAAGCGGATGCCACATTGCTGAAGAACAGGCTGAATATCCACACATGCTGAAGTACCGTTGCACAGGTCTTTAACCTCCCTAACCTTTACAAAAAACAACTACAGCACCAGAGGAAGCTCTGCCACATCTTCACAGACTTGTAGAAGGCGTTCGACATTCTAGCAAGAGACACACTTGCTCACGAGGAGGAAATTTGATATCATGCAGAACCTCATCAACACTATACAGCTGTTGTATTCGAAAGCCACTAGTACAGTGCACATAAAAATGCTGCTACAGAATATTTCCGTACTTCAGTAGGTGTACAGCAGGGCTGCATTTTATATCCCTCACTTCTGAATATATTCCTAGAACGCATTATGACTGATGCACTTGAAGATAATGTCAGTACAGCCATTGTCGGAGGAAGAACCACCACAAAGCTTCGATTTGCAGATGGCATCAATGACCTAGCAGGCAGAGAACAAGAACTCGCCAATCTTGTTGAGCGACTGGATGAAACATCAACAAGTGCACATGAAAATCAGCACCAAGAACACCAAGTTGATGGTAAACCACAATGGTCCATGGTCACGAGTTAAAAACTGTTCAACAATTCCTGTACCTGGATCAGTCATTAGCAGTCAGGGGTTCTCTCAAGAGCAGAAAAGACAACCACATCACTATCCAGATTAATAACTGCATGGAAGGGCAGGACAATCTCCACAAAACAAAAGGTCACGCTCTTGCGTGCTCTGGTGTATTCTTTTTAGCTGTACGCATGCGAACGATGAACCTTTACAGCAGATCTAGAAAGAAGAGTCCGAGCCATGAAAATAAATGTTACTGCCAGATACTAAACATCGGATATACTGATCATATCACCAAATAAGAAGTGCGTCCAACCATCAGAAGCCTAAAGGACTATACGAAAATCTGCTGACATCAGTGAAGATAAGAAAAACTACCTTGGTATGGCCCCGCAACAAAAGGTCCAATGACTGCTAAACCAGTGCCCCAGAAATGACTGCTAAACCAGTGCCCCAGAAATGACTGCTAAAAAAACCAGTGCCCCAGAAACCCGTGGATGGGTGGAGACGGAGGGGAAGACAGGAAAAAAGAAACGATGTGTTGACAACGTGGCAGACATGTGGACAGCACAGGCAAAACATGTGCAGGGACCCTGCCTTGGCACTCAACCAACGGAAATGGAGGAACCTGGTGAACTGTTCTTCAATATGATGCCCCAATGACTCCCCACAGATTGGAGGAAGAAGAAGAGGAGGAGGAGGAGGAAGAAGAACAAAAGGAGTTGAGGAAGAAGAAGAGGAGGAGGAGGAGGAGAAGGAAGAAGAAGTAGAACAACAAAAGTAGTTGAGGAGGAGGAGGAGGAACAACAAGGACAAAAGGAAGGCATTATAGTAGTTCTTACCGGCAGTTGCATACTTTCGTTAAACTGTATCGGTAAAACCTACACACACACACACACACACACACACACACACACACACACACACACACACACACATGACTGACTGACTGACTGACTGACTGA
>CM065735.1:2709027-2774027 GCA_033310375.1 Conus canariensis
TGTGCAAAGTTGAGGAAATTCTGGAGGTCATGTTCTGGCATGGATGTGGCTCCCAATCCATCATCTATGTATCTTTTGTAGAGCTCTGGTGTTGGGCCTGTGTAAGAGGTTAGTAGGCGGTGTTCTAGGTGTCCCATGAAGAGGCAGGCATAGGATGGTCCCATTTTGGTTCCCATAGCAACACCACTGATTTGTGAGAATGTGTGGTTGTTGAATTCAAAAGTATTGAGGGTGAGGACTAATTCTGCAAGTCTGACTAGTGTAGCTGTGGGAGGGTGTTGTTGGTTGGGGGGCCGTTTGTTAAGAAAGAATGCGAGGGCCTTCAGTCCATCAGCATGAGGGATGGAAGTGTAGAGAGAGACGACATCAAGGGAAAAGAGGAGGCTGGGTTTGAAAGTGGGATCTGTGTTGTATGAATTAATCATGTTGAGTGTGTGTGTAGTGTCTTTGAGGTATGTGGGGAGGCCTTGTACTATGGGTTGGAAGAGAGAGTCTAAGTACTGTGAAATGTGTTCTGTAGGGCAGCTGCATGCAGATACTATGGGTCTGCCGGGAGTATTGGTTTTGTGTATTTTAGGGAGCAGGTAGAAGGTGGGTTGTTTGGCGTCTGTCATTATGAGGAGTTTGGCTGTCTTCGCTAAGTTGTTATGTTTGATTTCTTGTTTAACTGTGGTTGAGATGAGTTTCTGGTGTTGGGGGAGGGGTGATGCTGTGAGTGGTGTATAGAAATTTGTGTCTGACAGTTGTCTGTGTGCTTCTTTTATGTACAACTGTTTGTCCCAGACCACCACTGCACCACCCTTGTCTGCTGGTTTGATGACAATGTCTTGTCTTTGTCTCAGTGATTCAAGGGCTTTTTGTTCATCCCGTGAGAGGTTGGAATTGCGGACAGGTTTGGATTTAACTTGAGAGATTTCTTTTCTACACTTTTTGATGTAGAGTTCAACTTCAGTGGATTTGTCAAGAGGTGGCTGGCAAAGCACTGGAGTTCGAAAAAGGTGGGTAAAAATGTCTGAGCTGTCTGGTAGAGGGGGCTTGGGCACACCGTCAAGTGCAGCCATCCATCTTAATTTTCTAAAGAATCTTTCAACATCAACGTGGTTTTGATATTTATTGGTGGCAGGCTGAATGGGAATAAATTTCAGACCTTTTGCCAGGACTGATCTTTCATCATTGGTGAGAGTCAGATTATCAGGAATGCAGCGAACAAGGTGGCGGTGTTGCTCATGGGTGATAGAAGGGTCAGTGTTGTGTGTAGGGGGATTCAACTGGTCTGGGTTTGCCTCGTGTTTGTTTCGTAATTTTGATAACTTGTCTTGCTTAATCTGGTAGCAGTGATTGTGAATGAGCTGGTTGTGAGTATGGATGAGCTGTCTGAGTCTTGAAGCAATGGCTATGGGCATGATGATTGTGGTTTGTTGTTTGAAATGTTGAAGAAGACGGGAGAGAGATTCCAGGGATGAATTGAGTGTTTTGATATGTGCCAACATGAGTCTACGGCTGGCTTGGAATAGAATTCTTGTAGTGGTAGTGGTAAGAGCGGTGTTATGAAGATCGGATGGGGTGTGAGAAAGTGAGAAGCCGCGAGGGGTGATTCGCAGTCGAATGCATTGTTTTAGAAAGTTGAGATGAGATGCAGATTTCGTTTTCTGAAACTGTGTTTTAGCATATCCTAGTGCAAATGGCTGGATGATAGGTGGCAGAAAATGAATGGACTGGTGAAAACTGGCATGTGTACGGGAGAGGAATTGGGGGGCCGGCATTATGTTCTGATTTAGGTTCTTAGAGTTGAGAGGTCAGGAGTGCCTGATTGCGATCGCACGTACACGACTAAAAACGTATGTTAAACGAAATACGGATCAATGATTAACAGTATACAATGATCGAAAGACGTATACACGATAACAATCACACACACTGATGACGTAAACAGAAATACAATACAACGAAGGGTAGCAGTCAGTATGAATCAAAATAGATCTAGTTGCAAAGCAAGAGGACTGCAGGCGGAAATCTAAACAAATCTTAAATAAATGTTAGCGAACCGCCCAGAGAACGTGGACAAACGAGTCACAAGACGAAACACAACTAGTTTCGACCTCTTAGGTCTTCATCAGGTGAGACATTAACGAATAAAACAATGAAAATTCACTTAGCTTTGATCGCTTCAGATCACTTCGTAGGGTTCAGCGCAAGGAAGAAGGCGTTGAATGAGAACGAGGCTGTTGGAAGGGAAATAGTGAGCGAGTCAAAGTCGTAATGAAGATAATAATATTACTGATAGGAATACTAATAATGGTCAAAATACTGAGAGAAAAAAAAAAAAAAAAAGGGACAAGATTACTACCAATCTGTGTCAATAAGTATGGGTATGGGAGAAAGGAGAGTGGGTTAGAGGATTCTTAAACAGCAGGGTTGCCGTGGCAACAGTCCCTGAGGCGAAGGCGATCGTGATGTCAATGCCAGTGGTAGTATCAATACTAGCAATAGTATTACTGAATGATACTGCTAACAACGATAGTGAAGGTTAAGGTAATGAAAGCATGATACAGAAATATATTTAGAAAATACATTTTTATAATAATCAAATAAATAAATAAATGAAACATTAAAAATAATAATAAATTAAAAAATCAGTAAATAATAATAATAATAATTTTAAAAAAATAATAATAAAATAATAATAATAATAATAATGATAATAAATGCATAAATAAGATAGCTATAAGTTGTGTGAGGTGAATAGTGGGAGATAAGGTAGTATGTGTGTGTGTGGTGGGAGGATATTATGGGCTGAGATTGAAGTGGTGGGTTGGTACATGTTACTTTAAGGTGTAGATGCTATGAGGGTGGAGGGAAGAAGGGGATGGGTTTACGTACTAACTGGGGGAGGGGGAGGGGCAACATATTCACACCTGTACACAATCTCTCCTCTCTCTCTCTCTCTCTCTCTCTCTCTCTCTCTCTCTCTCTCTCTCTCTCTCTCTCCCCCTCCCCCCTTTCACGACCAACGATAAAGGAGCCAGCATTCTATTTATTATGTGTGTGTGTATGTGTGAGTGTGTGTGTGTGTGTGTGTGTGTGTGTGTGTGTGTGTGTGTGTGTGTGTGTGTGTGTGTGTGTGTGTTCCATTTGTAATATCAGCCTTATTCATTGGTTACCCCCACCTCCACCCCCAGCAACCGCCATATCCACCAACACCCCTACACACATCATTACTAGGGCAGGGGAGGGGGGAGTAAGTCGATTGATGTAGCAAATGGAGAGACTCAGAGAGTGTAGGAAAAGGGAAGATGATGATAGCTGCAACCTATGTCTGAGGTAAACAGAGGGAGGTAGGGTGGTATGGGTGTGTGTAGGTGGGGGATATTTCAGGCTGGAGCTGCAGAGATGGAATGGTACATACTACTTTTGGACGTTGATGCCATGAGGGTGGACGGTGCCCAGTTTGGCAATGAGATGAGATTCCTGCATAAGGCGTTCCAAGCTGTCACTCTTAGATTGCCAAAGTGCCAAGACTTTGACATGGTTGATGTTGTGTTGGGCATGGTTGAAGTGTAGAGCGACTGGTTTGGGCCGATGGTGGCGGATGTCGGCCAGGTGTTCAGAGATGCGCGTCTCAAGTGTGCGAGATGTCTCACCTACATAGATCTTACCGCACAGCTGACAGTGGATGGCATACACAATGTTGTGGCTCTGGCAGGAGAAAGTGCGTTTAATAGTGAAAGAGCCTGTGGGGCCATGTAGGATGGTGTCTGGTTTGGTGAGAGAGCAGATTTTGCAGTTGGGTTTTGAGCAGGGGAAAGTACCTGGTGGCTTAGGTGTTGAGATTTTGTTCAGCTTAGAGCGCACCAGTAGGTCGTTGAGGTTTTTGTCACGTTTGAAAGTGATCATTGGTGTGGTCTCAAAGGCAGGTTTATGATTTTCTACTATGTGCCAGTTAGACTTCAGGATCCTGCAGATGGGCAGATTGTGAGGATGGAAGAGAAGGCAGGCAGTGGGTCTGTCTGTCTCTTTGGGAGGTTTAGTTTCCAGAGTAGATGTTCTGGATTTAGCTGCAGTGCGGTTGAGAGCATCACTGATGACGGCACTAGGGTATCCACGGTTGGTGAAAAAATCAGACATTTTGGCTGCTTGTATAGTGAAATCCTCTTCGCTAGAGCACAGTCTGCGTAGGCGAAGGAATTCAGAATATGGAATGCTATTTTTAGTGGACTGGTGGTGGGAAGATGTGTAGTCCAGGTATGAGTGCGCATCAGTAGGTTTGTAGAAGACTGAGGTTTGAAGCAGTCCATCTTTGAGGGAGATAGTGATGTCCAGGAAATTAACTGACTGTGAAATGGTGTAGGTCAGCTGGATGGATGGATGGAAGGTCTGTGCAAAGTTGAGGAAATTCTGGAGGTCATGTTCACTATTTCCCTTCCAACAGCCTCGTTCTCATTCAACGCCTTCTTCCTTGCGCTGAACCCTACGAAGTGATCTGAAGCGATCAAAGCTAAGTGAATTTTCATTGTTTTATTCGTTAATGTCTCACCTGATGAAGACCTAAGAGGTCGAAACTAGTTGTGTTTCGTCTTGTGACTCGTTTGTCCACGTTCTCTGGGCGGTTCGCTAACATTTATTTATGACATGCGTAGCTGTAGAAAAGGTACACTCAGATAACCATTCTAAGAGGCTTGCAAGGGAGGCATTCTGGATCAATAAGCTTAAAACACTCACACCCTCTGGCCTCAATACCCTAATTCAGGATACGTAATGTGGATATCCTCAATTCATTACAGCTGGTGCTGCTGATGATTTTAAGGCGTCTGTGAATGTGGATGTGAGAGTGTAAGGGAACATCTTGCACAATACCCAGAGTGTACATCATCCAATGGATAACGTTCCTGCATTATCCATGTTTGTTACCCGTTTTCATTTTACATTAGTAAGATAGGAGGAAGTAATGTGTAGGGGTATATGTAGTGTGTGTGTGTGGTGTGTGTGTGTGTGTGTGTGTGTGTGTGTGTGTGTGTGTGTGTGGGGTGTGTGTGTGTGTGTGTGTGCGTGTGCGTGCGTGTGTGTGTGTGTGTGCGGGCGTGTGCGTGCATGTGTGTGTGTGTGTGTGTGTGTGTGTGTGTGTGTGTGTGTGTGTGTGTGTGAGAGAGAGCGTGCGCGCGCGTATGATTGAGTGTGTGTCAGCAAGAGGAAGGTACAAATGCGTGTATTTTAGAGGAGAGTTTCACGTGTATAACTGAGTGAAGAAACGAGTGAGGGTGCCACTTGTCCAGCCAGTTTTAACGGTCATTTCGTGAGTTTTAATCAAATTTGTTTTCGCTTGTTGGATTGTTGTTTGGTCAGAATGCTGTCATCCCACTGAAGAAGGCAAAGTTGTGCCGAAATATATTTGGGAAAATACATCCACTTGTTGTGCTGTGTTCAATTTTTACTCTGTGGTGATATATATATAATATATATATATATATATATATATATATATATATATATATTTCTTGCAGTCATTGTAACACCAAGCTGCTCTGTAAGTTGCTGGAATGGTGCTCGGTTACTTATCCTTGGAATTATTAGTTTAGTGTTGTGTGGTGTGTGTGTGTGTGTGTGTGTGTGTTGTTGTGTGTGTGTGTGTGTGTGTGTGTTTTGTGTGTGTGTGTGATATAAAAGAGAGAGAGAGAGAGAGATGAGAGAGAGAGTAGAGAAGAGAGAGAGAGAGAGAAATTATAAACAAAGCTTGCTCTTATTTCTTAGAATGAAAAAGGGGGAGATAAGCATTCATCTCTGCAGTGGTAGACAATTCTGCCTAACTAGCAGTATGTGCTTGAGTGGGTGAATGGAGAATAATAAGTGCTTCTCAAAATGAGCCTTTAGCAAGTTTATAACTTCCAAGGGGAGGTATGAAACAACACAATAAGCAATTATTGTTCAGTCCCTTGCGGATTCATTCCAAGAACTGGCCCTCAGCACTTATGTCTAAGATGTTATCTTTTTATGTTTTCTACTTTTCACAAGAAAATGTAGCTTATTTTGTTGTTTCATGGTTTTCTTTCGCTTCTTAGGTGGGACCTTTGGATGTTGTTTTTTTTAAATTCAACAAACATACTATGGTACTGCATACCGGCCTTTTTCTTGGATAGCATTCTGCTTAAAATCTAAAAGGCAGAGGGGCAAGTTTGGTCTTTTCGAGGTCACTGAGGAGAAACAATCAGGTTTCGAAATAACGGTGTCTGACTGGGAGTGATGATAAGTTAGTTTCCATCTTTTCGGACATGGTCTCCCCCTTAGAGCTTATAGGCTTGCCGAAGGCTTATTTTGGGAAGCACTTGTTACTCCCCATTTTACCCTCTCAAGCACATACTGTTAGTTAGGCAGCTGACCTCTGCCCACCGTGCCACGCTTGATAAACATGCTCCAGTGAGCAGGCGCTTGATCACTGATCGCTCACTGTGTCAATGGCACAACACAGTGGGTCCCGAGTTGTCGGAAGCCAAGCAGGACAGGAGGGGGGCTGAGAGGCGATGGCGCGCAACGGGACTGACTGTGCACAGGGAAATATATCAAACTGCGAGAAATCATGTTACTGACATTGTTCAACAAGCAAAAACTTTGTTCTGTTCTTCAAACATATTGGCCTGTAATACGGCCAAGCAACCATTTAATGTCACAAATAGTCTCCTAGGCAAAGTCAGCTACTCCCCCCTTCCCACCATCTTCCAAACTCAAGAGCTCCGTCAGAAATTCTTAGAGTTTTTCAATGGCAAAATTGACACTATCCGTGAAAAGCTAGATTCTACTGCACCTGTACATTCTCTGAATGACAAAGTTTACTGTGGACCTCCTTTGGCTTGTTTTAGTCCTGTTAGTCAAGACTATGTCAAAAAACTTTGTTTGCGATGCAGCCCTAAATCATGTGAACTTGATGCCATTCCCACTAACTTGCTCTTTCAGTGCATTGATGACGTCTACCCCATCTTACTCATGTTATCAATACCTCTTTGTGAATGTCATATTTGTAGGATTAGGATTTGTTAGTTATTGTAGTAATGGTATTTGTAGTTGGGTGTAAGGTGTATTATTGTATATGAGAAGGGTGAATGTAGTATGATTTTGTAAAGCGCTTAGAGAAATTCGTTTGATTAAGCGCTATATAAGAAACCATTATTATTATTATTATTATGTTAGCGCGTGCACATGGTCAAGAGTGTGGAAGGTGATCCTTTGTCAGCAGTCTTATGTTAAACATCTCTTCCACTGTGCTGTTCACCTTAATCCTATAAGAATGGTTTCTTATATAGCGCTTAATCCTATCTATCCTTCAACAAGAATTCATTCTTCTTGTTCTGACCCTTCTGTCAGGAATGAACTGATCGTATTCTTTGGATAGCTCTGACTTACTGTGATATTCTGTGGATAGCTCTGACTTACTGTGATATTCTTTGGATAGCTCCGACTTACTGTGATTTTCTGTGGATAGCTCTGGCTTACTGTGATATTCTGTGGATAGCTCCGACTTACTGTGATATTCTGTGGATAGCTCTGACTTACTGTGATATTCTTTGGATAGCTCTGATTTACTGTGATCTTTTTTCGATGTGACAACATGCACGATTGCCCTTTTTTATCCATGCATGAATGTTATCCTGTTGATTGATTTTCCATGCATTTCTCTCAAATTTCTCTTTCTGCTTGGAGTTCCTGCTTAGCAGTTCACGCTATAGCTTTTGAATCCCACAACACACCCAAGCTTCACACTCGCAGGCATTACAAATAACCCTGCTACAAGGGTAAATACAAGAGAGGTTTTTATGGAAGTATGACAAGCGTTCCATACGTGGAAAATCTTACAACGGCTGTGTACAATCATCCTTATGCTGGGCAGCAGTAGCTGGTTTTAGAGCTGAACGGGTTCTCTTAGCGATGTAGAATCATGGAGAGTTTGGTGTTTGTGTGTCGTTTGTGAGTGAAGGTCTGTGTGAATTGAACAAAATCCTGCGAAGCAAGAAGACATTTCCTTACATTTTTTTTAAAACCATTGTGAATACAAGCTTCTCTCCCTTCCTCCCACAGTCTCTCTCTCCTCTCCCTCACTCAGTTTTAAAATCATTTAGGAAAAAAAGATTGACATAAACGTAGCAGCTGGCAAAGTACAATACCTGGAGAAGCTTAGGACTGGTAAAGGAACTTGCTTCGTTCGCTGCTATATGATTTGTCCTTTATATTTGACAGAAAACGAAAGCATTGATGGGCATAGACAATACAGAGTTATGTCAGCTGCTATTCTTTAACAGGGAATGAAAGCATTGATGGCATAGGCAGTACAGAGTTATGTCAGCTGCTACTCTTTAACAGGGAATGAAAGCATTGATGGACATTGGCAATACAGAGTTATGTCAGCTGCTATATTATTTTTCCTTTATATTTGACAGGGTTTTAAAGGACAGATGGACATAGGCAATACAGAGTTATGTCAGCTGCTACTCTTTAACAGGGAATGAAAGCATTGATGGACACAGGCAATACAGAGTTATGTCAGCTGCTACTCTTTAACAGGGAATGAAAGCATTGATGGACATAGGCAATACAGAGTTATGTCAGCTGCTACTCTTTAACAGGGAATGAAAGCATTGATGGACATAGGCAATACAGAGTTATGTCAGCTGCTACTCTTTAACAGGGAATGAAGCATGATGGACATAGCAATACAGAGTTATGTCAGCTGCTACTCTTTAACAGGAATGAAGATTGTGGACATAGGCAATACAGAGTTATGTCAGCTGCTACTCTTTAACAGGGAATGAAAGCATTGATGGACATAGGCAATACAGAGTTATGTCAGCTGCTACTCTTTAACAGGGAATGAAAGCATTGATGGACATAGGCAATCAGAGTTATGTCAGCTGCTACTCTTTAACAGGGAATGAAAGCATTGATGGACATAGGCAATACAGAGTTATGTCAGCTGCTACCCTTTAACAGGGAATGAAAGCATTGATGACACAGGCAATACAGAGTTATGTTAGCTGCTACTCTCTGGGCTGTCTTTAAAGCTTTCTTCACTTTCATCCCTACTCGCTGGGCTGTCTTTAAAGCTTTCTTCACTTTCATCCTCTACTCTCTGGGCTGTCTTTAAAGCTTTCTTCACTTTCATCCCCTACTCTCTGGGCTGTCTTTAAAGCTTTCGTCGCTTTCATCTCCTACTCTCTGGGGTATTCATAAAGCTTTCTTCACTTTCATCTCCTACTCTCTGGGGTATTCATAAAGCTTTCTTCGCTTTCATCTCCTACTCTCTGGGGTATTCATAAAGCTTTCTTCACTTTCACCCCCTACTCTCTGGGGTATTCATAAAGCTTTCTTCGCTTTCACCCCCTACTCTCTGGGGTATTCATAAAGCTTTCTTCACTTTCACCCCCTACTCTCTGGGGTATTCATAAAGCTTTCTTCACTTTCATCTCCTACTCTCTGGGGTATTCATAAAGCTTTCTTTGCTTTCATCTCCTACTCTCTGGGGTATTCATAAAGCTTTCTTCACTTTCACCCCCTACTCTCTGGGGTATTCATAAAGCTTTCTTCACTTTCACCCCCTACTCTCTGGGGTATTCATAAAGCTTTCTTCGCGTTCTTTTAAAGAGGATGACAGTGCTTTCATTCTGGAATGACCGAAGACCTGTCACGCTAAGAGCAGTGACCTTTTGAACGGTGAAACTCGTGCAGATACAAATTTGACCCGAAATGTGTCGACAGTCCAGGACCACCAGAGTGGGGATTGCAGCACAGAGGTGTTCGATGCCGTGATGGTATGTACTGGTCATCATGGCAACACGTTCCAGCCTTCCTTCCCGGGTCTGGCCGACTTCCAGGGACAGGTGCTTCATTCCCATGACTACAAGGATCCGTCTGATTATGTGGGGAAGCGAGCTGTCGTCATTGGCGCTGGAAATTCGGCGTGTGATGCGGCAGTGGAGCTCAGCCGAATGGGACAGGTGGGTGTACACCATGTTTGATCTGTTTCCGTCAGTTTGCAAATATGTTTGCCAGCTGTGGAGGACAAGTTAAACATACAAGTAACTGCTCGCTAAAACTGAAAAACGATGTAATCATTGTTAAAGAAAGCATCTTGGAGAATATTCTTTCTTTTTTACAAAAAGGGTTTCTCGATGTAGTCCTACGTGAAATGAAAGTTTGAACTGGATGGCTAGATGACGTTCCTTCCTTTCAAAGTTTAAAACCAGCTGTATATGGTTCTATCCACTCCTCAGTTTCCATTGTCACTAAGTTACTAAGGATGAGCGACATAGTTGATAGTTTGTAATGACTGTGCATAAGAGTTACGACACTGGATAATGACATTTGTTAATGTTTCAGTTTCAGTTTCATCAAGGAGGCGTCACTGCATGCGGACTAGTCCAAATACGCTACACCTCATCCGCTAAGTTTTGAGACCACATTACGCATGATTTGAAGCTGATGGATCAATGAATTAACAACTAAGATGAGACAATAGAAGAAAAGGGTCTCGTGGCTACGACTCAGCGGATGTCTGACCTATGCATTAACCCAACGCGCTGGTCAGACCTTGGGTGCCTACCTACCATGTTTTGTTGTTGTTTTTTTAATGTATGTGTACAGTTAAAATCTTAGGGTTAACTTAAAAGCTTAACATAAACTGAACAATCACATGGAGCCCTGAAATACCAAACTATCACCAAGTGACCTGGCAAAGACAAGTTCTTTAGTCCAGAGATTATATACATCCTAAAAGTCAGCATAAATGTTCTTTTTTTTCAGAAAACAAAACATGACATAGCACAAGTAAAGCAATCTCTATTGAATGTTAATGCTGCATGAACTCTGGAAACTGAATGCAGAAAAGAACTTTTGTGTCTGACTAAACCAGAATGTCATATCTTTGTCAGCTGATTTGTTAATGACTACAATTAGAGTCAGGGGCATCTTCATATCTTTGTCAGCTGATTTGTTAAGGACTACAATTAGAGTCAGGGGCATCTTCATATCTTTGTCAGCTGATTTGTTAATGACTACAATTAGAATCAGGGGCATCTTCATATCTTTGTCAGCTGATTTGTTAATGACTACAATTAGAGTCAGGGGCATCTTCATATCTTTGTCAGCTGATTTGTTAATGACTACAATTAGAGTCAGGGGCATCTTCATATCTTTGTCAGCTGATTTGTTAATGACTACAATTAGAGTCAGGGGCATCTTCATATCTTTGTCAGCTGATTTGTTAATGACTACAATTAGAGTCAGGGGCATCTTCATATCTTTGTCAGCTGATTTGTTAAGAACTACAGTTAGAGTCAGGGGCATCTTCATATCTTTGTCAGCTGATTTGTTAATGACTACAGTTAGAGTCAGGGGCATCTTCATATCTTTGTCAGCTGATTTGTTAATGACTACAATTAGAGTCAGGGGCATCTTCATATCTTTGTCAGCTGATTTGTTGATGACTACAATTAGAGTCAGGGGCATCTTCATATCTTTGTCAGCTGATTTGTTGATGACTACAATTAGAGTCAGGGGCATCGTCCTCGTTATGGCATACACATGGGGACCTGTAAATGTTTTCCTTGGCATATAGGAAAATGTCAGAATGTGGCGATGAGAGGAGGGGGCCGTCTGATTACCAGTATGTTCTGTATGTGTGAAGGTTCACTGCACCTTTGCTCCATCCAGGTGTACCTCAGCACCAGGCGTGGCGCTTGGATACTGCACAGAATGGGTGCCAATGGTATGGCCTTTGACATGGTTCTCAATCAGAGAGTCAATAAAGTTGTCAGCGCCATCCTTCCACCTGCTGTCTTCACCTGGTTCATGACCAAAAGGATGAATCCTTTCCTAGACCATGACGTGGATTGCCTGAGGCCAACGAGGTCCGTGATGGCTCAGCCTCCAGCCATTAACGATGACCTGGCGACCCGTATCGCCTGTGGCAGTGTGAGGGTCAAGCCTGACATCACTCGCTTCACAGTCACCGGTGTCCACTTTGCTGACGGGTCCTTTGAAGACAACATTGATTTGGTGAGAGTTTTCTTTGATGTGCCTTTGGACTCAGAAAAATGAGTTTACAACTCATCAGTAAATACAAGATACTGAAACATAACCAAACCTAAATGATATTAAACTCCTCCTGGTAGAATGTGAGTGGAGATGGATCATATTTCAACGATTGTTATTTTTATTATTTTTTTTTGCTTCATGGTTTGCCCGTATGAACTGTTCTCACATCTTTTGTCACTTGTGGTTTTTCTGGACTGCCGAAATGCGTGTTGTTTTGCTCAACCTTTTTTCGTCATGCTGAAGTCAGCTTCTTGCATTTTGCAAATGCCCGGATGAACAACTTTCTGTCCAGAAACGATCAAGAAAAGGTATATCTTCTTTTTTTCTCAGACCTGTTCTAGAAAAGAAAAGGTGCAAACACAATATCTGAAGACATCACTAAAACTGTTGAGAAGAAGCAAAATATTTCAGATTTGAAAACGCACAGACAAACCACACGCTGCTTGTTTTGATAAGGACTGGATGCAGTACTCAGCTATACTTCTGCACTGATATAAACAATCTGATGCGTTAGAACACGCATTCATCAACCGTTTTTTTTTTTTTTTTTTTTTTTTTTTTTCAATTTGATTTGGATTATTATTGTCATCTTTTGTTTTACTAGTTTGTCATATGTACATATTGGGTCTTTCCTTTGATGCTCTGTGTATTCTCCTTTTGCGGTCGATTTTTTTTTTCTTTTTTCTTTTTTTTTTTTTTTGGCGTCAGATCTTCAATCATGTCGCCAGTCTTCTCGAGGTCTTGACAGCTGCCCAAAGCTGCAACTGCACCCTTTGACCAGGTTTGACGCCGTATAACGTCATGGGCTGGACAGGGCTAGATGGTGTATTCTGGGGTCTGAGAGCCAGTGCCACACGGACATTCGTCTGTGTGGGCAATCTTAATTCGGCTAAGGTGTCTCAGCAGTCGGCATTGGCCATTCAGTCTGAAGAGGATCGTGTGCTGGTATCACCTGAGCTGATGGATTGGATCAGCACCACTGTCTACACCCAGCTTTCTCTTCAACTGGTTTTGGTGTTGTTGTGGATGACAGTGTTGGCCTCTCTGTAGGTCACTGGGTGGCTGAACTGCTCCATATTGCTGCCTGCCTCGGACAGAGCATCAGCCCTCTCATTCCCAGTGACCACTCATTGGGATGGAATCCTCTGGAGCAGAATGGTGGGTCATCTTGAAAGGTCATGGAGGGCTTATTTGATGTTTTTCAGCTGCTGTTTGTTTCTGTTGCTCTAAAGTCCCTGCAGCAGGGATCTGCAATCAGTGAAGAAAGCAATCTTGGGTGGTGGGTTGTTTGACTTTCTGAACCCTTGTGCAGCATGGAGCAGAGCTGCTGACTCTGTTCTGTAATTGGAGGAATTTTTTCCAGTCGGAAAGGCTCTGGGGGCCGGTCTCCCATCAGTGTGTCTGATGAAGATGCCTGCTGTTCCGTTCCTCATTGCTCCCTTTGAGGATCCATCCGTGAACACGTGGTCCACTCATTGAGGTTGCACTGGTCATCAGTCATCTCCAGTGCCAAAGCTTTCAGCAGGTGAGAGGATTGGCAATCCTTCCTGTCTTTGCCAGGAACTTCTGTGATGACTGAGACTTCTTCTAGGACGTCGTGTATTCCTCAAAGTCGGGAAGCATTTCCATTGGTTGTTTCGGTTGAGGATGTAGGTAGCAGATCTTCATTTTGGCTGTGTAGACTTTTGGAGAGGTGGTTGAAACTTTTCCGCTTCAGCCTGTTCTTGGTGGGATTCTTCAGTTTGGCATGCATTGGGTGGAAGGGCATACGTAGGAGTTTCTGTCTATGGACACAGACTTTCTCCTCACGTCTGTCTTCAAGGGAGAGGAGATGTGTGTGTTTTTCCATTACCTGGACAGGTGTTGTTTTCATCCCGTCCGTCATCAACCGTCTGCTGCATTTGGAACTCGGCTCTGCTTGGTGTCTGAGCTGTAAACATGAAAATGGCCTAAGGATGTTCTTTTTGTTTACGTTTGTTTTCGTTTGTGTCATTTGTTTTCTTTTCTGATATTTGTTTTCTGTCACTTACAATATGAATCCAAAATAAGCACGCAACTTTTCATGTTTCACAATACTATACACATTTTAAATGCCACTGAGTGGGTGACTGCAGGTGGAGACTGTAATAAGAGCGAAGATAGAACCCACTGAGTGGGTGACTGCAAGTGGAGACTGAAATAAGAGCGAAGATAGAACCCACTGAGTGGGTGACTGCAGGTGGAGGCTGAAATAAGAGCGAAGATAGAAGAACTGCGCCGCCAAACGACAGAATAAACAAATTGAGCAAGCACAACGCGTTTCGACTAATCAAGTATATCGGCGATATATATAAGCGATCCAAACTAATCGTTGCAAGTGTGTTTTGTTAGTGATACCATTGTTGCACTATGTGACGCCACCCGGACAATTTCCGAAGAAAGAGCCCGAGCGACTGCTTACGATTCTATGGGACTAGCCAAGCATCATCACCAGACCAACTTGCACACCAGTACAGGCAGAGAAAATATTCACAAGACAATCACATTTATTCATACATTTACATTCACACGAAGATGATTGAAGGTGGGGAAAACGGACACGAACGGGCCTAACTAAACTAGAGAAAAAAGAGGGGCAACCCTGGTGATGACAACGCCTCCCAGAGAGTACTATGAAACCCCTCCCTTCTATACCCTATCCTACCGGCTCCCCTGGGAAAAATGGGACAGTATAAAAGACCAATGAAGAAAAAAGGAAAAACAGCAACAACAACCACCCAAGAAAAACCACTAGCACGTCACCAACTCAAAACTGGGTTCCTGGAATCGGTCCGTTCCTCTCGGTCCTTCGCGGGTATGACAGTAGGATTTCCCTTCTAAAACAGTCTGGAGAAAGGCAAACCCCCGAACACTCTCTCACACTTCCCCACCCTCCCTCACTCTGTACGTCACCGCCTCGGATCTCTGCCTTCAATCAATGCGCAGGTGGGTGTCCCTCATCGATGACGGCAGCGTCGAGTTCAACCAGCACGTCCAGCCCAACCAGCACGTCCAGCCCAACCAGCACGTCAGTATCGCCGGTAGTAGGAGTTCCGACCTCGGGGACGCGGATGTCACACTGCACTCCTGTGCCGTGCTCGGGCGCAACAACGCATCTCGCTGGTGGTAGAATGGGGACAAAAAAGACGAAGGAACGCCCGTAGATTCAGTTCCCTCCAGACCCTCAATGAGACTGCTCAGTTCCACGCCGGCCTCCGGGTCTGGCTAGAGCAGTGGTCGCGACCTTCTCAGGTGTAGCCTCTTCACTTCTTCATCTGCAGTCTCTGTAGTTCTATCATCTTACGAAGAGGGGTCGTTGGTCTTGGGGTTGCGGAGGGGATGAGCTGAAAACAACGAATAATTACTTCTAGGGCGACTTGAATGTTGCCCGTCCTCTGGGACTGTCCTTCGCAGTCTTGGGATGAAAAAAAAACCTCTGTGCCATGCGGACGAGGCCGCCTCCCTGCCCAGTGAACTGCATCCGTTCCCTGGCAGTCTTCAAGACCCAGAACCAAGAACTCGACTCCCCAAACTAAGAGCAAGCCCCGACTACCAAAGACAACTGGAGAAGTGATCATCCCGTGAAAGGCCCCCTTGCACGGCTTGCACGAGACACATGACCGTTAGGAAAGTTCACGTTCCTCCTTTCTTAAAAAAAAACAAAAAAACTGAGCGACTACACCAAGGCGGTGTCGCACCACTTTTGTTCCCTCTACCGGTTTGAGAGAGGACCAATTTTATACACACAGAAAAAGATGAAAAAATGAAGTCGTCACGATGCCACCCATGAGACAGCAACGGTGTATTGTTAGTGATACAACTAATGGTTGCTGTAACTGTGTGTTGTTAGTGATACAACTAATGGCTGCAGTAACTGTGTATGGTTAGTGATACAACTAATGGTTGCTGTAACTGTGTATTGTTTGTGATACAACTAATGGTTGCTTTTATTGTGTATTGTTAGTGACGCAACTAGTCGTTGCTTAACTGTGTATTGTTAGTGATACAACTAATGGTTGCAGTAACTGTGTGTTGTTAGTGATACAACTAATCGTTGCTGTAACTGTGTATTGTTAGTAATACAACTAATGGTTGCAGTAACTGTGTATTGTTAGTGATACAACTAATCGTTGCTGTAACTGTGTATTGTTAGTGATGCAACTAAATGGTTGCAGTAACTGTGTATTGTTAGTAATACAACCAATAGTTGCAGTAACTGTGTATTGTTAGTGATACAACTAATCGTTGCAGTAACTGTGTATTGTTAGTGATACAACTAATGGTTGCAGTAAACGTGTATTGTTAGTGATACAACTAATGGTTGCAGTAACTTTGTGTTGTAGGGATACAACTAATGGTTGCATTAAATGTGTATTGTTAGTGATACAGCTAATGGTTGCAGTAACTGTGTATTGTTAGTGATACAATTAATGGTTGCAGTAACTGTATGTTGTTGGTGATACAACTAATGGTTGCAGTAAATGTGTGTTGTTAGTGATACAACTAATGGTTGCAGTAAATGTGTATTGTTAGTGATACAACTAATGGTTGCAGTAACTGTGTGTTGTTAGTGATACAACTAATGGTTGCAGTAACTTTGCATTGTTAGTGATACAACTAATGGTTGCAGTAACTGTGTGTTGTTAGTGATACAACTAATGGTTGCAGTAACTGTGTATTGTTAGTGATACAACTAATGGTTGCAGTAACCGTATGTTTTGGTGATACACCGAATGGTTGCAGTAACTGTGTGTTGTTAGTGATACAACTAATGGCTGCAGTAACTGTGTATGGTTAGTGATACAACTAATGGTTGCTGTAACTGTGTATTGTTTGTGATACAACTAATGGTTGCTTTTATTGTGTATTGTTAGTGACGCAACTAGTCGTTGCTTAACTGTGTATTGTTAGTGATACAACTAATGGTTGCAGTAACTGTGTGTTGTTAGTGATACAACTAATCGTTGCTGTAACTGTGTATTGTTAGTAATACAACTAATGGTTGCAGTAACTGTGTATTGTTAGTGATACAACTAATCGTTGCTGTAACTGTGTATTGTTAGTGATGCAACTAAATGGTTGCAGTAACTGTGTATTGTTAGTAATACAACCAATAGTTGCAGTAACTGTGTATTGTTAGTGATACAACTAATCGTTGCAGTAACTGTGTATTGTTAGTGATACAACTAATGGTTGCAGTAAACGTGTATTGTTAGTGATACAACTAATGGTTGCAGTAACTTTGTGTTGTAGGGATACAACTAATGGTTGCAGTAAATGTGTATTGTTAGTGATACAGCTAATGGTTGCAGTAACTGTGTATTGTTAGTGATACAATTAATGGTTGCAGTAACTGTATGTTGTTGGTGATACAACTAATGGTTGCAGTAACTGTGTGTTGTTAGTGATACAACTAATGGTTGCAGTAAATGTGTATTGTTAGTGATACAACTAATGGTTGCAGTAACTGTGTGTTGTTAGTGATACAACTAATGGTTGCAGTAACTTTGCATTGTTAGTGATACAACTAATGGTTGCAGTAACTGTGTGTTGTTAGTGATACAACTAATGGTTGCAGTAACTGTGTATTGTTAGTGATACAACTAATGGTTGCAGTAACCGTATGTTGTTGGTGATACACCGAATGGTTGCAGTAACTGTGTGTTGTTAGTCATACAACTAATGGTTGCAGTAACTGTGCATTGTTAGTGATACAACTAATGGTTGCAGTAACTGTGTGTTGTTAGTCATACAACTAATGGTTGCAGTAACTTTGCATTGTTAGTGATACAACTAATGGTTGCTGTAACTGTGTGTTGTTAGTGATACAACTAATCGTTGCAGTAACTGTGTGCTGTTGGTGATACAACTAATCGTTGTAGTAACTGTGTATTGCTAGTGATACAACTAATCGTTGCTGTAACTGTATTGTTAGTGATACAACTAATGGTTGCAGTAACTGTGTGTTGTTAGTGATACAACTAATGGTTGCAGTAAATGTGTATTGTTAGTGATACAACTAATGGTTGCAGTAGCTGTGTATTGTTAGTGATACAACTAATCGTTGCAGTAAATGTGTATTGTTAGTGATACAACTAATCGTTGCAGTAACTGTGTATTGTTAGTGATGCAACTAATCGGTGCAGTAACTGTGTATTGTTAGTGATACAACTAATGGTTGCAGTAAATGTGTATTGTTAGTGATACAACTAATGGTTGCAGTAAATGTGTATTGTTAGTGATACAACTAATGGTTGCAGTAAATGTGTATTTTTAGTGATACAACTAATGGTTGCAGTAAATGTGTATTGTTAGTGATACAACTAATGGTTGCAGTAGCTGTGTATTGTTAGTGATACAACTAATGGTTGCAGTAAATGTGTATTGTTAGTGATACAACTAATGGTTGCAGTAGCTGTGTATTGTTAGTGATACAACTAATGGTTGCAGTAGCTGTGTATTGTTAGTGATACAACTAATGGTTGCAGTAACTGTGTGTTGTTCGGTGCCATTTCCCCCCAGATCATTCTGGCCACAGGCTACCAGTATGGCTTCCCCTTCCTGGACAAGTCTGTGGTGGACGTGAAGGAGAACAGACTGCCCTTTTTCAAGTTCATGTTTCACCCTGACCTCCAGCACCCCACCCTGGCTCTCATCGGCTGCATGGACCCACTGGGAGGCATGGTACCCGTATCTGAATTGCAGTCCCGTTTGGCTACCAAAGTCTTCAAGGTCAGTGATGTATTCCGCAGTCTCTGAATTGCAGTCCCGTTTGGCTACCAAAGTCTTCAAGGTCAGTGATGTATTCCACAGTCTCTGAATTGCAGTCCCCTTTGGCTGTCAGAGTGTTCAAGGACAGTAATCTATCAACTACCTCAGGCGGTTAGCAAAATCAAGATATTGCTGACTTCTATATCCCTTTATGGACACGGATCACAATTGCTGAAATAAGCATGTATACGACTATGTACTGATACTGAAGAACATGTGCGAACACACCCACGCACGCGCGCGCGCGCGCGCGCGCGCGCACACACACACACACACACACACACACACACACACACACACACACACACACACACCACGTTTACATGATACACAGACATTGTGATGACCTAGACTCACTACGTTGCAGACGTAAGTCATAAAATATAGCCTTTCCCCTATTTCTTACAAAGGGATTCACCACGTACAGGTGATGAATTATGTATAATATTTAGAAAGATCGTTGGGTAAGGGGGGGGGGGGGGGGACAATAATCATGCCATGGAGAATCCATTTTGATTCCAAAATGTAGGGCAGCGCTGTGCCCCAAATATCCTAGCACAGGTTTGCTCTAGAATTCGGGGGGCAGCATTCAGGAGTGTGACATGTTAATTAGCTCTGTGTTTTTTGTTAATTGCACTGGATCGGGAGAGTGTTTTGACTGTGGGTACAGCAAATACTTTCATGAAGTGTCATGCCTTCATCACAACTTGATTTTCGAGCGAGATGTGGGTGCTTTGTACCAGTTTTTTCTGTCGTTTATGGCAAAAAGAGCGGAGAATAGCGTCGCCATGCGCCTGAAGACACTGAAGTTGAGAACGGCGGCAGACGGTGTAACGGCAGGCTGCCTCCTCACGCTTTTATTCTGGGGTAGTTTACTGCTCCAATGCGGCGATGTGGAACAAAACCCTGGGCCACGGAAGGACAGCTACCGCCAGACCAGCCTGAACTCTAACAGTCGCAGTGCCAGCACTGAGAAAACAGCAAGTCCGTCGTCCAGCAAGTCATCCTCCAGCCAGCCTGCTGAGTTACCCACCCTCATGGATGTCGTGTCCACGCTGCAGGATTTGAACAGTACAGTGGACAACATCAAAGACGACATTAAAGACATTCCTGATGGTTTCGCCGGTGTACAGCAAGAGATTCAGGTCCTGAAAGGAGAAGTTGCCGACCTTCGTCAAGAAAATGAAATGCTGAGAAAGAGGATGTTGGACACAGAGCGCAAAGCTGATGACCTAGAAGGACGCTCCAAGCGAAATAACTTGATTTTTTTATGGTCTTCCTCGTAAGCCAAACGAAACACAGGCGGAATGTGAGGGCATCGTCGGCGACCTGCTGGTGGATGAAATGGATCTAACTCGCGATGTACAGTTCGACAGGGTGCATCGCTTGAATGGCAAATCCAACTCGCCCGTCATCGCCCGGTGCACCTTCTTCAGAGACAAAGAGAGAATCCTTAAAGCAAAAAGTAAATTGAAGGGCAGTGACGTGTTCGTTGGAGAAGACTTCTCTTTGCGTGTGAGAGACTTAAGGAAACAACTGTCCCCGCATATGAGAAAGGCCAGAGAGGAGGGCGAGCGAGCGACCATGGTATACGACCACCTCCTTATTGATGGTCGAAAGTACTATCTGGGGGAGGGGGGAACTCTTACAGAGTCAGGATAGGGGGGAGGCCAGCCCAACTGGACACCGGTGACATTCTACAGATCTGCACGTGCCAGTAGTGCGAAACGCCAAAAGGGCGAGTGCGAGACAAGTGGTGTGCGAAAACTGTGTTGTGAACCGGTGGACATTATAAACACTGGGCGCGCAAGGGTGGGACGGGGGGCACTTGCAAATATGGAAGAAGGATTTATATTGAATGATAATGATCAAAATGTTCCTATTGATGTAAACGTGACTGATTATTGATACAGGTGAAGCGACTTTATTATGTACCAGTAAAGATATTGGTGAGCAGAACGGAATGAAAGGCATTTACAGAGCGTTGATATGTGACTCGCAGACTGACAGTGACAGTGACCTAGTTGTTGAAAGGGGAACATCTCAAGAGAAAAATGTTGACACAGAAAGAGAGGACAAGGGTGAAAATGATTTGTCGGATGATCGAGTGGAGAGAAATATACTGAGGGGTGAAAGGAAAGATTACAGCGAGAATGAAAGTGAGTTACATACTGATGGTTGTGAAGATGATAAGGTTTGTGGTGCTTCATTCTCGTTCTTACACTGGAATGTAAACGGACTCTTGTCTAAACTCAATGATAAAGACTTTACTACTTTTCTGTTGAAATTTGACTTTATATGTCTTAAATAAATGTTAGCGAACCGCCCAGAGAACGTGGACAAACGAGTCACAAGACGAAACACAACGCGTTTCGACCTCTTAGGTCTTCATCAGGTGAGACATTAACGAATAAAACAATGAAAATTCACTTAGCTTTGATCGCTTCAGATCACTTCGCAGGGTGACCTAAGAGGTCGAAACGCGTTGTGTTTCGTCTTGTGACTCGTTTGTCCACGTTCTCTGGGCGGTTCGCTAACATTTATTTAAGATTTGTTTAGATTTCCGCCTGCAGTCCTCTCGCTTTGCAACTAGATGTATATGTCTTGTCGAAACTTTTATAGAGGATTTCTCAAACTTAGTATTTCCAGGTTACACTGTTTTCTGTAAACCGGCACTTAAGTTTACAAAACAAGGAAGACGTTCTGGAGGAGTTATGTGTCTCATTAAAACTGAACTTACATCCTATGTCCGTGAAATTAAGACAGACTGCCCCAATACTCTTTTATGTTTGATTGATAAGAACGTGTTTGGCTTAGATCTCTTATATGTATGTATTTATATTCCACCAGAGGGGTCGCCTCATTACACTTATTTTGATGTTGAAAACGGTATTTTTTAGCTTGAAGAATGTCTTTTTGATTCATTATTCGAGTTTGAGGTCGTGCATGTGATCTTGTCAGGCGATTTGAATAGTAGGACTTCTGATATTTCTCCACATATTTTTGATGAAAATAATTCTTATGATCACTTCGATTATAATCGTTCTTTTTCTACTAATAGCATGAGAAAGTCTGCAGACTGTGTTCTCAATAATTATGGGAAATGTTTGTTAAATATGTGTACAACCCTTGGATGTGGATTTTAAATGGCACATGTAATGGTGATACTGATGGTAATTTTACATACTTATCACAGACAGGATGTAGCGTTAATGATTACTTTCTTCTGTCTATGGAACTGTTCTTTATCATTGTGTCTTCGTGTGAAATGGTGATTTCAGAGAGAATAGACTCAGATCATTTGCCTGAATTATATTTTAGATTTTCAAAAAGACAAAATGGATCGCAAGTTCAACCCGCAGAAATGAACCAGTTCATTGAAAAGTTTGTGTGGAACAAGGATCTAGAATCAGTCTATACTCAGAAAATGCTCTCAGATGAAACACTGTCCGTACTTGATCATGCTTCACATTTGATAGATCATGATTTCAACGGTGCTCTGTATATGTTTAATGATTGGATTAAAAAGCAAGCTAGTTGTATGAAGAAGAGAATTAATCTGACAAAGTACGATAAAAACAGTGACTGGTATGATAAAGAATGTAGGCTAGGCAAAGTTAAGGCAAAAAGTCTGCTTTCTATATTTAGAAAGACGAGAAGAACAGAAGACAGCGATGCCTACTGTATAGCAAGAAGGGAATATAAACATCTGATAAAAAGGAAAGAAAAACAATATAACGATATGTTACTAGATAGGCTTATTTCATCAGTAAACAATCAGAAAGAATTTTGGGAAACTGTGCATAAAATATCTTTTAAAAGAAAACATGTTCAAAACACTTTAACAGTCGATGACTGGTTCAAACATTTTAAAGATTTACTTGAATTAGAAGTAACAACAGATGTAACATTTGTAACAAACTCAGCTGAAAATGGCAATGATATCGATGAGGAGGAGGATAGTTCTATAAACCGTCAAATATCAAGAGAAGAAGTTTTGCTAGCTGTAAATAAGTTAAAGAACGGGAAGGCTGCTGGACCAGATGAAATTATTGGTGAGTTGTTGAAGTATGGTGGGGACCGAGTTGTTGACTTTTTTGTAAAGCTTTTTAATACGTTGTTTGATAAAGGCGTGTTCCCAGACAACTGGACAAACTCCATTGTTCAACCCTTGTTTAAGAGGGGGGACGTTAACGATCCAAACAATTATAGAGACATTTCACGGTGTGATACGAGCAGTAAAATTTACAGCACAATTATTAATAACAGATTGCAGGAATGGATAAAAGAACATAATTTGACAGGTGAACATCAAGCAGGATTTAAAAAAGGTTATTCCACAGTTGATCACATGTTTACATTGTTGGCATTCGTACAAAAACAGTTTTGTTTTAATCGTAAATTATATGTAGCCTTCATTGATTTTGAAAAGGCTTTGATTCTGTTGAAAGACACTTGTTATGGCCCATCATATTGAAAAATGGCATCAAAGGAAAGATATTTAGGTGTATTTCTGGTATGTATGACAATGTCAAAGCCAGAATTAAATGCGGAAGTAGTGTAACAGATTTCATTAATTGCACCCGTGGAGTGAAACAAGGAGACGCCTGCAGCCCTGTGTTGTTTTCTTTATTTATCAATGAACTAGCATTAGAGGTGATAATGGGTGGTAGACATGGTGCAATGTTTACGTCTGAGTGTTTTGAATTGTTTATATTACTTCTTGCTGATGACGCTGCTTTACTCTCTGAGACTGTCATTGGTTTACAAACGCAGATCAACAGTCTTCAACATGCAGCTACTGCTCTGCAGTTGAAGGTCAATATGGCTAAAAGCAATATAGTTGTATTCAGAAAAGGGGGAGCATTTAGCAGCAAGAGAAAGGTGGACATATAACGGGATTGTTATGCCGGTTGTGAATGTTTACAAATACTTAGGAATTCATTTTTCAACAAAGTCAAGTTTCGTTGCTGCATGTCGTGATCTCAGTAGCATAGCAAAAAACGCGTTATTTTGCATTTTGCAAAAGTTATGTAAATTGAAGTGTTATTCTTATTCTTCCTTTTTTAAGTTATTTGACTCACAAGTTCAACCTATTGTTCAATATGGTGCAGAGCTATGGGGACTCGACAATGCAGCAATCCATTGCGAAAAGGTACATTTGTTTGCTGTTAAAAGGTTCTTAGGCGTAGAAAGGCGAACACCAAATGACATGGCGTATGGGGAAACGAACCGATATCCTATTTACATAAACTCAGCTGTAAAATGTGTTAAGTTTTGGCTACAATTGACGAGAATGGACGAATATAGACTACCCTACAAGGCCTATAGAATGCTTTTTGATTTGGATCTGCGTGATAAGAAAAACTGGGCTTCAAATATTCGCTGTAAACTGTACATATTTGGATTTGGATATGTATGGCTGAATCAAGGCGTGGAAGGGATAAGTGAGTTTCTAAAAGCTTTCAGGGAAAGGTTAATTTGTTGCAGATGGCAAGATTGGAATTATCGTATCAATAACAGTGACGGGTTTAGTGTGTACAGAACCTTCTGCACTGTCCCTGATGTTAAAACGTATTTGTTAGTCAATTTAGACAGACATTTAACATTTAATTTGATAAGATTTAGGCTTGGCATTTCCGAAAATGCAGTACATCATAATCGTTATAGAAAACACAATGAAAACGACTTAATATGTCCACTATGTCAAAAAGAGAAAGAAAATTAGATGCATTTTGTTTTATGCTGTCCTGTTCTCTATGACTTAAGAGCACAATACATACCGTCGAAATATTATAACACTCCAAGTCAGCTTAAATTAACATTGCTCATGACGTGCACACTAAGAAAACAGTTAGAAATTTGTCAATCTATATTTATAAGGCTTTTAAGCTACGTTCTATTCTCATTTCTTAACATTACTGCTAAGTGTGTTATGAACGATGTCATTGTTTATGAATGCCAGATTGGACAAATGTTTGCATCTATGCACCCCTACATGAGGGGCAATGGCCTAATCATGATTAAAGTTTCCGTATCCGTATCCGTATCTAGTATTCGGGACTCAGGCTCCTGCTCCCTCCCCTTCTCTCCCCCCCCCCCCCCCCCCCCCCCCCCCCCCCCCCCCCCCCCCACACACCTCGTCTCGTCGTCCCTCATTTCCCAGCTGCACATTTATATACCTGTTGTTGTTTTTTTTCACTCAGGGTGAAGTTAAGCTCCCATCTTCCTCTCAAATGTGGGAAGATGTCCACTCCAGGGAAAAGGCCATTGCCAAGCGTTTCGTCAAATCCCAGCGCCATGCCTGTCAAGTGAATGCTGTCCCCTTCATGGATGAGCTGGCAGAACTGACTGGATGCAAACCAGACCTTTGTAAGTGCCTCTATGGCACAACTGACTGGATGTATACCAGACCTTTGTAAGTGCTACTATGGCAGACCTGACTGGATGCAAACCAGACCTTTGTAAGTGCTACTATGGCAGAACTGACTGGATGCAAACCAGACCTTTGTAAGTGCCTCTATGGCACAACTGACTGGATGCAAACCAGACCTTTGTAAGTGCTACTATGGCAGAACTGACTGGATGTATACCACACCTTTGTAAGAGCCTCTATGGCAGAACTGACTGGATGCAAACCAGACCTTTGTAAGAGCCTCTATGGCAGAACTGACTGGATGCAAACCAGACCTTTGTAAGTGCCTCTATGGCAGACCTGACTGGATGCAAACCAGACCTTTGTAAGTGCATCTATGGCACAACCGACTGGATGCAAACCAGACCTTTGTAAGTGCCTTTATGGCAGAACTGACTGGATGCAAATCAGACCTTTGTAAGTGCCTCTATGGCACAACCGACTGGATGCAAACCAGACCTTTGTAGGAGCCTCTATGGTACAACTGACTGGATGCAAACCAGACCTGTGTAAGTGCTACTATGGCAGAACTGACTGGATGCAAACCAGACCTTTGTAAGTGCTACTATTGCATTGTTATACCCATGTGTGAAAAATGCGAAAGCTAGGTTATAGTTATTGTGGCAGATCAACACTCCGGAAATCTTCCATAATGGTGACATGCCACATAGCTTTCCCATCCGATCTTCCTTACCCTAATCCTTTTTCATCATTGCACCTGCTAAGAGGTACGTTGAGTGTGTGTGTGTGTGTGTGTGTGTGTGTGTGTGTGTGTGTGTGTGTGTGTGCGTGCGTGAGTGCGTGCGTGTGTGTGCGTGTGCGTGTGTGTGTGTGTGTGTGTGTGTGTGACGTCGTGCTATGGACAAGCAGTGCTTGCACGTGCAACATGTAGTGCAAACTTCCCCTGCTACTTACCTGTGTTCACCTAATGACAGTAAGACAAGTGTGAGGAGTGACCAGTGTGAGGAGTGACCACTCTGTCCTGGCCACAACAGGCAGAAGGTCCAGGCGAGAAGACCGACATATGACTAGTCTGACCAAATTTTACCTCTTGGAGTTCCGTCTCGCGCCCTTCAAAGGGCAGTCTGCCTTACCTGTATTTCTGTGAACACGGAGAGAAACAAGAAGAGAAAGGAGGGGGAGGAGAAGTGTCAACAGCCCTCGTTCAATCCTCCATCAGGATGGGGAAGGAGAAGTGTCAACAGCCCTTGTTGAGTTCTCCATCAGGATGAGGAAGGAGAAGTGTCAACAGCCCTCGTTCAATCCTCCACCAGGATGGGGAAGGAGAAGTGTCAACAACCCTCGTTCAATCCTCCACCAGGATGGGGAAGGAGAAGTGTCACCAGCCCTCGTTCAATCCTCCATCAGGATGGGGAAGAAGTGTCAACAGCCCTCGTTCAATCCTCCATCAGGATGGGGAAGAAGTGTCAAGAGCCCTCGTTCAATTCTCCATCAGGATGGGGAAGAAGTGTCAACAGCCATTGTTCAATCCTCCATCAGGATGGGGAAGGAAAAGTGTCACCAGCCCTCGTTCAATCCTCCACCAGGAGGGGGAAGTGTCAACAGCTATTGTTCAATCCTCCATCAGGATGGGGAAGAAGTGTCACCAGCCCTCGTTCAATCCTCCATCAGGATGGGGAAGAAGAAGTGTCAACAGCCGTCGTTCAATCCTCCATCAGGATGGGGAAGAAGTGTCAACAGCCCTCGTTCAATCCTCCATCAGGATGGGGAAGGAGAAGTGTCACCAGCCCTCGTTCAATCCTCCATCAGGATGGGGAAGAAGTGTCAACAGCCCTCGTTCAATCCTCCATCAGGATGGGGAAGAAGTGTCAAGAGCCCTTGTTCAATTCTCCATCAGGATGGGGAAGAAGTGAAGTGTCAACAGCCCTTGTTCAATCCTCCATCAGGATGAGGAAGGAGAAGTGTCACCAGCCCTCGTTCAATCCTCCATCAGGATGGGGAAGAAGTGTCAACAGCCCTCGTTCAATCCTCCATCAGGATGAGGAAGAAGTGTCAAAGCCCTCGTTAAATTCTCCATCAGGATGGGGAAGAGAAGTGTCAAAAACCATTGTTCAATCCTCCATCAGGATGAGGAAGGAAAGTGTCACCAGCCCTCGTTCAATCCTCCACAGATGGGGGGGAAGTGTCAACCAGCCATCGTTCAATCCTCCATCAGGATGAGGAAGGAAGTGTCACCAGCCCTCGTTCAATCCTCCATCAGGATGGGGAAGAAGAAGTGTCACACCCCGTCGTTCAATCCTCGATCAGGATGGGGAAGGAACAGCCATTGTTCATTCTATCAGGTATGGGGTTGTTTGTTGTGTTGATCAGCCTTGTTCATCGTTTCAGATGGGTCTGTATGAAGTGTAAGCTGTTAATCCTCCATCAGGATGGGGAAGAAGTGTCAAGAGCCCTTGTTCAATTCTCCATCAGGATGGGGAAGAAGTGAAGTGTCAACAGCCCTTGTTCAATCCTCCATCAGGATGAGGAAGGAGAAGTGTCACCAGCCCTCGTTCAATCCTCCATCAGGATGGGGAAGGAGAAGTGTCAACAGCCCTCGTTCAATCCTCCATCAGGATGAGGAAGGAGAAGTGTCAACAGCCCTCGTTCAATCCTCCATCAGGATGGGGAAGGAGAAGTGTCAAAAACCCTCGTTCAATCCTCCATCAGGATGAGGAAGGAGAAGTGTCACCAGCCCTCGTTCAATCCTCCATCAGGATGGGGAAGGAGAAGTGTCACCAGCCCTCGTTCAATCCTCCATCAGGATGAGGAAGGAGAAGTGTCAACAGCCCTCGTTCAATCCTCCATCAGGATGGGGAAGGAGAAGTGTCACCAGCCCTCGTTCAATCCTCGATCAGGATGGGGAAGGAGAGCAGTCATTTGTTTGGTTTAAGGGCTTTAGGTTTTTGTTATTGTTTGTGTTGTTTGTTTGTTTGTTGGATTGCTTTTTGTTTTGGTTGGCTGGTTGGTTTGCCGTGGTCTGTTATTGTAGCTGCTGTATATGTCTGCGTCCCAGTGTCCCTGCTGAAGACAGACCCCAAGCTGGCCCTGCGCGTGATGTTCGGTCCCTGCACTCCCTGCCAATACCGCCTGATGGGCCCTGGCCAGTGGAAGGGGGCCCGGGACGCCATCCTGACCACCATGGACAGGGTACGCTACCCGCTCAGTACCCGACCTCTCCCTCCTTCTGCAGGCCAGCATCACTTCCTGCTGTGGCTCCTGGCTCTGGGGCTGCTGCTCGGTGTGATGGGATGGGTCTGTCTTTGAAGACAAGTTCTTCACAGACTTGACGCTCTGGTGCTGCTGGTCTGTGTGATGGGATGGGTCTGTCTTTGAAGGCAACTCCTTTCACACAGCTGACGCTCTGGCTTTAATCTCAGCTTTGACAGGAAGCTGAACCGTAAAAAATATGTATGATGCTCAGCCATGCTAACCTGGAAACTAACCTTTCATTGCAGTGTGTAGCCAGAACCTGTTCTAGTGATGCTGAGAAGTGAATGGTGATGATGGTGGTGTGTGACCTCAGTGAATTGTTTAGAAGGAGAGGGGGTTAGTTACTGCCAAGGACATAGACAAAATAAAAACATAAAAATAAGTAAATAAATAAAGAATAAAAAATACAAATGAATATACATGAACGACTTCAATGGGTGGTGATGGTGATGATAGTAGTTATGTGTGGGTAGTTGTACGTGGGGTTTGATGTTTGTTAATTGCTTCCGTGATTTGGTTTCCTCATAGCGATGATGTTTTCCGTCATGCATTGTCTCTGTAACCTATTAAATCATTGATTTATTCTCTCTCTCTCTCTCTCTCCTCTCTCTCTCTCTCTCTCTCTCTCTCTCTCTCACGGTTCTGCTGGAATGCCTTGATTTATTATCTACATGACATCCCCCCCCCCCCCCCGCCCTCCCACCCGTGGTGACTGGGCAATCATTATGCTTTTTTTTCTTCATTCGTGCTTTTTTTCCCTGGTTCTATTAAATTGATTGTTTTGCATCTCCTTGGTATTTTCTGATTGTCAGATTGTTCTAACATGCTCTTTCCCATGCTCTTTCCCGCACCCCACTCTCGCTCTTTCTCCCTCCCTTCCGCTCTCTCTCTCTCTCTCTCTCTCTGGGGGCGCCGAGTGTGTGCACGTCAGCAACGTTGTCTGTGTTTAATGGCCAAGTTTGACTATTTACAGTGCTTGACTGGTTGTGAATCTCTGCATAGTGCTGTGTGAAGGTACGTTCATTCGATCTGTTAACCTATTTGCGTAAAATACGTACTACTCCTGACGGAAATTAATTATAAAAAAATAATACATAAATAAGAAGGAACTGAAAGCGTGAACTGTTTTCTCAAATTACGGCAACCCGTCTTCACCCCTATTTATCCACCATGAAAAAAACACGTGCAAATCGTGTGTTCAGTCGCAACAAAAAGAAAAGAAAAGGTAGTACACAGGCGTTCGAAATCAAACTTTGCTGGCCGCTCTCTTGCATGACTACACTGCTCATTGGATCTGTTGTGATAGCAAGTGTCTGCCTTGACGGAAAACAGGCTGTGGCAGGTGACTATGACTCTCCTGCATTTCAACATGCACATGATGACATTAACAATACTTCCGCGATCGAAACGGCAATGGCCACACACCTCAATGTATGCCTCCCATTGTCTGAGATGGTCACGCATTTCAATACATACTCACCGTCATCAACGATGGTGTGTCCCTCATCCACGATGGCGTGTCCTTTGTATTCATCGAAGGCGTGTCCCTTATCTATGATGGCATGCCCCTCATCTACAGTGGTGTGCCCCTTGTTTACATTGGAGGTGTGCCCCTTGTGTACATCAATCATGTGCCCCTGGTATACGGCGGCATGTCCCTCTTCTATGGTGCTGAACCCCTTTTCTGTGATGGTGTGTCCCTTGTCTACAACGGTGAACCCTTTGCCTACGATGGCATGCCCTTTGTCTACGGTGATGTGCCCCCTATTTACAAGAGCATGCTCCTTGTCTACAACAATGTGCCCCTTGCCTGTGGTGGTATGCCCCATGTCTGCAATGTCATGCCCCCCACCTACGGTGGTGTGCCTCCTGTCTACATTGGAGATGTGCCCCTTGCCTACAGTGGCATGCCCCCACCTACGGTGGTGTGCCCCCTGTCTACATTGGAGATGTGCCCCTTGTCTAGAGTGGCATGCCCCCCACCTACGGTGGTGTGCCCCCTGTCTACATTGGAGATGTGCCCCTTGTCTACTGTTAAGTGTGAGTATACCTGACAGGGGGGGTTCTTATACAAGTAATGTGCAGTGGCAGAAACGGAGCGATCACTCAATCCCTCACACCACCAGACCACAAGAGGAAGAAGTTTCGACAATACTTTTATTCACATTACAATCATTCACTCGCACTAGCACTCCAGATGGGGTATGGATCCTAACAAAGAAGAGAAAAAATAGTCGAGAGAGGAAAAACAAAAAGGGCATAGAAGAGAAAGGCACTATTCAGAACTAGCTGACCTAGGGGACAAAGTAAATTGAATAGACCACAAAAAAACCTCCCAAATATCCCGGAATCCCGCTACTGTCCCAACCTAACCCGCTACAAGGACATTCAGCAGAATGACAGAAGAAAGACAGTTATAGAAACAATGCTACATACAACAGGACCTACACAGCAAGAGTTAAATTAAAAAAAAAAAAAAAAAAAACGAATCAGTGACAGGCTTTAAACCCACGCACACGCACGCCAGACCCACGTCCACACTACACAAGATGGAAAACTCAACTCGAGTCCATGAGCCGAGGAGGTTCGCAGAGGGAGGTGGATCCTGTAGAGTGGCGACGTTCGTAGTGGGCTGGTCTTCCAGTCCTAGGTGAAGCAGATGTCTCAGTGAAGGAGACAAGGTCCACCACCACCAGTCCGCACCACCAGTCCGCAGGTCTGAGTAACGGCTGGTGCCTGGGTGGAGGATGACTGCAGGGTCCGTAGATGCTGGTCGCCCAGCCAGCCCAAGACCGGAACTGCAGCTGAAGAAAAAGGGCGAAAAATCCCGCCTACGGCGGAGATCAGTCTCCAGATGAGAAGTCATCACCCTATAGTCCTTGTTGTAGTCAGTGTGTGGCAACATAGTGGGTCCGGCAGTGCGTCACAGTATGAAGGGTCACAATACCGTAGATAAGGTCAACTATGTCTTTGTCACAACAAAAGGGGCAAATGAATTAGAATAACCTCTTTCCCCTTTTCCTTTCCTTTTGACCTCTACTAAGGACAATTTCCTTAGTCAACAAAAGCTCCAATGAAAACAAAACAATTAGAATTCATCCACACATCTGTCACACAAACACATAAGACAAGGACACAACGAGAACGGAACCACATGTGGGGCGATACGGCAGGAATTCCACACTCCGCGGTCTAAATGTTTAACCGTTCGCATGCTCATGCGTTCCACGATCCGTCTTGTGTCCGTGAAGCAACAAGGAAAAATGAAACTAACATTTCTGATATCCTTCCGGCCAAAATCACATTGAGCGAGATAAGCATTGACTCAACCTGTAATCAGAAAAAAAAACACAGCTTCCATTGACCAAAATGAAGGGATATTATATAGTAAGATTTTCAATTTAGTCCAAAGCGACAGAGCCCTAGCCGCTAAGGACCGAAACCGCAATTAAAGATAATGCGTCTCTACAATTCTACAACAAGATGCATATCTCTATGCCAGTTCCATACCTGCTTCCCCTCTCTGGAGCAGTTACACATGGAAAAGGTGTGCCCGAGTCAACAGCACATGAAGGGAAAAGAAAAACCTCTCAACCGCTGAAAGGTTAGAAAACCCAATTAAAACAAAACACTGTCCAAAACAGAACATATAGTTACCAAAATGGCGGGTGGGCGAGGTGAGAAACGGTTCGCTCCCCAGTCCAACGAAGGGTGGAAGCCGAAACCGTGCCGGTCCACACCGAAGGGGACTCCAGGTCAGGGACGACCCAAGGTGGTTCTTCTAGCTGGCAGGGATAGGGATCCCAGAGGTGTCCAGTGGAATACTTTCCGACCCGCTGAAGGGTGAAAGACTCTTCCACACAACCCACACCGAAGTGGATAAAGAAAAGTGGGCCCAGCTTGCAGAGATGGAGATCTCTCCGACTCGACGGTCCGTAAACGAGTCCCACACCACTAGCCTAACCAAGATGGCAACAGGTAAAAACAGCTCACCTGTGGCACCTGACAGCTGATGAACCACGTGGAAAGCGATTAAAGAACAGAAAAAGAAAGCTTTAAAAGAAAAAATGAAGAGAAGTATTGGAGGATGGGAGCGAAATGCACGGACGTAGCGCACCCGGGATGACAAAAATAGCACACTGGTCAACACCCGGCCAGTGTAGTAAAGAAGTCACTGGTGACACTCCACTTTATACTGGGTTCGAAAAGAAATGACTTATCTTATCAACTAAAAGTATGTACGTCCGTGACATCTACAGTGGCATGCCCCCCACCTACGGTGGTGTGCCCCTGTCTACATTGGAGATGTGTCCCTTGTCTACAGTGGCATACCCCTCACCTTCGGTGGTGTACCTCCTGTCTACATTGGAGATGTGCCCCTTGTTTACAGTGGCATGCCCCCCACCTATAGTGGTGTACCTCCTGTCTACATTGGAGATGTGCCCCTTGTTTACAGTGGCATGCCCCCCAGCTAGGTGGTGTGCCCCGTGTCTACATTGGAAATGTGTCCCTGGTCTACAGTGGCATGCCCCCCACCTACGGTGGTGTGCCCCCTGTCTACATTGGAGATGTGCCCCTTGTCTAGAGTGGCTTGCCCCCCACCTACGGTGGTGTGCCCCCTGTCTACATTGGAGATGTGCCCCTTGTCTAGAGTGGCATGCCCCCCACCTACGGTGGTGTGCCCCCTGTCTACATTGGAGATGTGTCCCTTGTCTACAGTGGCATACCCCTCACCTACGGTGGTGTACCTCCTGTCTACATTGGAGATGTGCCCCTTGTTTACAGTGGCATGCCCCCCACCTGTAGTGGTGTACCTCCTGTCAACATTGGAGATGTGCCCTGGTCTACAGTGGCATGCCCCCCACCTACGGTGGTGTGCCCCGTGTCTACATTGGAGATGTGCCCCTTGTCTACAGTGGCATGCCCCCCACCTACGGTGGTGTGCCCCCTGTCTACATTGGAAATGTGCCCCCTGTCTACAGTGGCATGCCCCCCACCTACGGTGGTGTGCCCCCTGTCTACATTGGAAATGTGCTCCTGGTCTACAGTGGCAAGCCCCCCACCTACGGTGGTGTGCCCCCTGTCTACATTGGAAATGTGCCCCTGGTCTACAGTAGCATGCCCCCACCTACGGTGGTGTGCCCCCTGTCTACATTGGAGATGTGCCCCTGGTCTACAGTGGCATACCCCTCGCCTACGGCGGTGTGCCCCCTGTCTACATTGGAAATGTGTCCCTGGTCTACAGTAGCATACCCCTCACCTACTGTGGTGTGCCCCATGTCTACATTGGAAATGTGCCCCTGGTCTACAGTGGCATACCCCTCACCTACGGTGGTGTGCCCCCTGTCTACATTGGAAATATGTCCCTGGTCTACAGTGGCATACCCCTCACCTACGGTGGTGTGCCTCTTGTCTACATTGGAGATGTGTCCCTGGTCTACAGTGGCATACCCCTCACCTACGGTGGTATGCCCCTTCTCTACATTGGAGATGTGTCCCTGGTCTACAGTGGCATGCCCCCCACCTACGGTGGTGTGCCCCTTGTCTACATTGGAGATGTGTCCCTGGTCTACAGTGGCATACCCCTCACCTACGGTGGTGTGCCCCTTGTCTACCTTGTCTACATTGGAGATGTGTCCCTGGTCTACAGTGGCATACCCTCACCCACGGCTGGGTTGGCATGCCCGTCAGCTGTGATGGGGTGTTCCTCATTTATGGTGAGATGCCCTTCGTATATGATGATGTGCCCTTCTTCGTCCTTGGTGGTGTGCTCCCTGTCTACAGTGGCGTGCCCCTGTACGATGACATGCCCCTCTCCATCAAAGATGGCGTGCCTCTCTTCGACTACGACGGCATGCACCTCTTTGGCTCTGATGGCGTGCCCTACTTCATCTACTATGGTGTCCCCCATTTCATATGCGATGATGCACTCCTCTCCACCCCTGATGGCATGCCACTCTGCATCAGTGATGGCATGCCCCTCTTCATCTACGATGGCGTGCCCCTCTTCATATATGATGGTGTGCCCCTCTTCGCCTCTGATGGCGTGCTCCTCTTCATCTACGATGGCATGCATCTCTTCTTTTGCGATGGCGTGCCCTTCTACATCGGTGGTGGCATGCCACTCTCCATCTGCAATGACGTTCCCTTCTTCAGGTATGATGACGTGCCCTTCTGCAGCAGTGATGGCATACCCATCTTCATCTATGATGGTGTGCCCCTCCCCATCAACGATGGTGTACCTCTCTCCATCTATGATGGTGTGCCCCTCTCCATCTACGATGGTGTATACCTCCACGTATGTGACGGTGTCCTCCAAGACTGCAAGTCCTTCCTTGCCAACAATGCCGTACCCTTCCTCATACACTGTGGCAACACACCTCAATTCATACCACTCTTCAAATGTGATGAACACACAATGAACTGGAATAGATTCACGCCCACGCTCGTGCCCTACAGAAAATCCAATAATTACACATCTGAATAGATTGTTTCTCATGTGGGCAGTGGCAGTACGCTTCGAATTTATGACGAGGTGGAAGAAAAAATCGAACGTAATTATTATCACGTTCCATTGCTCTTGGCTGGTCATATGCCTCTTTTTTCTTGAAACATCTTCTATTTTACTAAGCTGGTTCCTCCTGTCTTGTGGGGATATAGAGGCGAACCCTGGACCAATGCAACAAACTTCCCAAAATACCAATTATGATGATTTCAGCTGTACAAGAAATTATTACGATCAAAGTCATTACCCTGGGTCAGGACCATATTATCAGGAACATCCATCTCCCAGAGATCTAAGTGACATTCACAGATTCGATAACAATACAACGTATAAATCTTTGCAGCAGAGAATGTTTGCCATGGCAGGTTACCCCCAACACATTGACCACAAAAGTACATTAAATCAAAGCTTTGAAACCCTGGTGAAAGACAATGACCGGCTCAGACATGATGTCGGTATCTTCGCTAACAAATGCCACATCCTGGAAGAACAATGTGAAAATTTGTTTCAGTGGAAGGATCTCTTTATCAAAGTCTGCCATGAAATGGAGGATCATCTAGATAGACTAGAGTCCTTTTCACGCGGAACAATTTGAGATTTTTCAATGTTTTTGAAGGCCCACAAGAGAGTGATACTGACTGCACCCATAAGATTGTCCAGCTGCTAAATAGATTCTTTCCTGCTAAGCAGTGGACATCCCAAGATATAGAACGGGCACATCGTGTTGGACAAAAGAAAAAATCCACATTTTATCCGCCCAATTGTTGCTGCTTTCAGCCATTGGAGAGATAAATTACAAATCTTGAAATCACAAAACTGTAGGCGTCTCTTGCCTTCTGAACTCCACATTCGTGTCGCCTCAGATTTGACTACCCGCCAAAACCAGATCATCAGGGAAGAGAGGAATGCTGGAAGGTCTGCATACTTCTGGAATGGTCGCCTTTCCTATAGAAAGAGACAAACAAATGGTTCTCCACGAAGATTCCCAGAGAAACATGCTAAACACTCCAATGATGCACACAAACAGAAATGTAAAAGATGATCAAGGCATCCATCTGAATCCCCAAAATACAACAAATGAAGAGACATCAAACTCCCAGGATGCTAGTGAATTACCCTGGTTTGCAAGCTTGGACACCTTCCCACAACTCAAAAAACAGAACACCGGAAATTCTAGAGATCAGCCAGGTGCAGAAATTAAAAGGAAAAGACAAGAAAGGAAGATACAGCCCCACCACACTCCTTCATCAAACAAATATAAATCTGCAGAAAAGACGACTGACCAGTCAGTGAATCCTCCCATGCCTCAACGCACCAACCATCTTAGGCAAAGGACAGTAATTGATAAGTGGGGAGCCAGGCTAGTGTCCCCCTCAGCACAAGGCGGTGAAGAGTCTGCTCCAGGCTTCAGTCCTTACCGAGATGCTGGTCCTCAAGCAAAGACACCCGATTCTCCACCTTCCAGCAAGGAGGAGCCTATGAAGAATGCCCAGACAACCTATGCCACAGGGGTTAACACTAGTGGAGTGTGCCAGACTCCCAGTGATGATGCATCAACTGCATTACCTGCAGCACCTAATGCTATGTACAACACCTTCTGTCTTGGTGATGGACTCCAATCTTCAATGCAGCCTCTCCATGGTACAGCTGCAAGAACAGCTCCTCCTGAAGTGACTCAGCCATCTGCACCCCCCTCTACCCTCAGATCACCAGTCAGTGAATCCCTAGTCACCCCATCCACAACAAAAAACGAACTGGACTTAAGCCAAACATGTGTTAAGCAGCTGGCAGATCCATGGTCTGCTGTTGATGAGACAGAAAGACAGTCGTATGCTAGTGAATCAGAGAACGCCCCCGTGTATAAACACAGAACAGATAGATCAAATCTCCAGCCTGATCATTCTCAACATACTCTAAATCAGAGCATGACCAATGTAACAACTCCCCTCACCATGGACAACACTCAAGACTATCAAACACCGAGACGAAAGACAAGAGCAGGAAACCAGCAACTTCTAAACAAATTACAATCTGAAAAAGAAACGGCGACAAGGAATCATACACAAGACACTGATGCTGTATTTCAGGATGACATTGAAAGCCAATCACCTGTCGACAAGCCTTCTACTAGGTCCAGTCCAGTCCCTCAAAACACCTTCATATCTTTGAAGGATGAGGAGGACCACACCCCTCGACGTGGTCCCCGTACACGAAGCAGGACTATTGGTAGACAGACTCACCTCACAGAAGCTTTCACAGTCACAGGTGGAAGAAGCACAACTAAACGCACAACCAACACCCCAGATACAAACACCTAGGGCTCAGGCCTTGCCCATGTTTATTGTCCTGTAAATAATTCTAATAACTCAAACAGTACTCCTTTTTTGAATTATAATATAGGACTGTCTAAAATCTATGATCCAGAGATTAGATCATTTCTACAATCATATGATTTTATTTTACTGACAGAAACGTTCTCAGCTGATTTTCCAGTTAGTCTTTTTCCAAATTACAAGGTTTTTGTGTCCCGGGTGTAAAACTATCAAACATAGTCACTGCTCGTCTGTCTGGAGGGATTGTGATGTTAGTTAAGAAACAATTTGTACATCTCATAAAGCTTATCCCTACAGAATTGGACAATTGTTTCATTCTCATTATGTCTAAAGATTTAACTGGGTATTCTATGGATTGTTTTCTGATAAGTATGTACTTACCTCCACTTCACAGTCAGTATTACTGTGAAACAGAAATAGAACATGGTATATATCTTTTAGAACAGTGCATACTTGACCTCACACAAGACCATGGGGACCTTCCTTTCTTGATCTTTGGAGACCTCAACGCAAGAACTGGCAATACGAATGTTAAAGAACTTTGTTTACCAAATGGTGGAATGCTTGAGGATTTGAGAGGATTCTGATGTTAAATCTCTGTTTATACGTATATCTGAAGATAAAATTAGTTACTTAGTTAGTTAGTGTTTATAGGGTCCAGCGGACTACTAGGAGCCAAATCAGGACCTCAGCTATCATATCTAAGTCTCTAGATACAAATACCCACACTAGTATTAACACATCGCTTAAAATTTATGAGGACAAAAGCACAATTATCTGTTCAACTCCGACGACACCTGTGTACATTATTAAAACACTATATTTTATAAAATAAGTTTACCTCTTTCAAAAAAGAAAAAATAAGATCTACTGAAATCTCACGAAAAAGAACTGATAAATCACTGGTGGAAAAGAACTTCTCTCTGATACACATCAAATCAGCACATTCTGTCAAAAAATGATTAACACTGAACAAGCTGTCACACGCAACACACCATGGGGGGTCTTCCCTTCTGAGTATCCAACTGTGCGTTATATAGCTGTGCCCAATATGTAACCGTGACAAAACCGTTTACGGTTACGTACCACCGATGGGAAAGGATTGGTTAAATCTGGGCAAATTTTAAACAATTTATTATGAATTTGATTACACCATTCACTCTGCCACAGTTCACGACAATACAAACTAGATTTATGACGTAGATCAGAGTGAGGAACAAACTGCATAGGCCTCCTGGAAAGACTTGCACCGAGAGCTTGTTTGGCTGCTTTGTCCACCACTGAGTTACCATAGATTCCCATGTGGCTGGGGACCCACAGGAAAACTATATGCTTTCCCGAAGAGACAAGCTGAGTATGAAGATCATGAATATCAGCCAAAACTGGATGTGAAACTTCTCTTGTCGATAAAGCCGACAATGCCGACAATGAATCCGATAAAATAAGGAAATCATTCTGATCTGACCTGGACACCGCACTGAGGGCCAGATTTAAAGCCTTCAGTTCAGCAGTATAAACAGACGACCAATCCCGCAATCTTAACAAAGTAGGCTCCTGAAAATTGTTATCACACACAATGGCAGCTGCAGCCCTCTCACCTTTTTTAGAACCATCTGTAAAAATCTTGATAAAATCTTTATAAAGTTCACATTGCCCAAGATAAAGTTGTTTATATGCAGCACTCGAGGTGACCTTTCGAAATTGAGTTAAATATAAATTAATCTCTGGATTGGCGACTTTCCAGGGAGGTACATCAGTCTGTAATGGACCGTCATCAACAGCATCAAGGTCAATGCCAGCTGCCCCGAAGTGGGGCAAAATACGAATACCCAGTGGAGGAATCTCATTTGGCTTTAGATCATATTTGGCTCTAAAAGGCGGGTTCATGACAATATCATAGGCAGGGTTTTCTGGATTAGCCCTCAGTTTCAGATAGTAATTCATGGAAAGACACAACCTCCTTAGCTCCAGAGGGGGTTCACCAGATTCAACATACAAACTCTCTTTTGGAGATGTGCGAAGTGCTCCCAGAGCAATCCGCAGTCCTTGATGATGAATTGGATCCAGAGCTTTGAGGTAAGATTTTTGTGCAGAACCATATACCACACACCCATAATCTAGCTTTGGTCTCACCAAAGCCCGATACAATCGCAACAAAGTTCGCTTGTCTGCACCCCAATCAGTGGGACTAATAACCTTCAAAACATTCAAACCTGACTGGCAAGATTGTTTAATGTACTTAATGTGAGGCAAAAAAGAAAGCTTATTATCAAAAATAACCCCCCAAAATTTCACTTGTTTGGAAACTTTAATTACCTGACCATTGAGACTGATAGCTGGTTCTAAGACCTGAGATCTTTTCCTATGGAAATGAATACACTATGTCTTAGTAGCTGAAAACTTAAATCCATTTTCAGTAACCCACTGCTGAACACGATTAACACACAACTGAAGTTGACGCTCAGCTGCAGCCAAAGTTTTCCCCTTGGTAGAGATGGAGAAGTCATCAACAAATAATGACTTATCAATTCCAGACTTTACTGACTGGACGATGTTATTAATCTTGAGATTGAACAGAAGTGGAGAAAGGATGCTACCCTGAGGGACACCCATCTCCTGCTCAAAAGGATCCGAAAAGGTCGAATGAAGTCTAACACATGCCTGTTAGACAAAAAATTAGCAATAAACATTGGTAAATTACCTTTGAAATCAAGTGCCTTCAAGTCCTGAAGAATTCCATGCCTCCATGTTGTGTCATAAGCTTTTTCTAAATCAAAAAGAATAGAAACTACATGTTCTCCATTAATCAAAGCATTCCTGATAAAAGACTCATATCGAACCAGGTGATCAGTAGTACTACGGTTGTTCCGAAATCCACACTGGGAAACATCTAAGGCCCCCAGACATTCTAACTGCCATAACAATCGAGAATATACCATTCTCTCCATAGTTTTACATAAGCAACTAGTGAGAGCTATAGGACGATAGTTGTTAGGATCCGAATGATCTTTCCCTGGTTTAGGAATAGGGATAACAACCGCCTCTCTCCAAGAAGGTGGAAAATACCCTGAACACCAAACATGATTAAACAGAGACAACAACACCTTTAAACCCTCAGCTGGCAAATGTTGAATAAATTGATAATGAACGTCATCTGGTCCAGGAGCTGAGTTGTTGGCTTTCAAAATGGCGTCCTTTAACTCATCCATGCTGAAAACGCAGTTGTAATCCTCAGAACTATCTGGCACGAAGGAACAAGATTTTGACTCTGCTGATCTTTTGATACGCTGGAATTCCTTGCAATAATGATCAGCTGACGAATTTTGATGGATAGTAACAGCTAACAAGTTAGCAACCTCCTTTTTATTAGTAATAATCGATCCATTTACTTGCAAACATTTTATAACTGATGTAACCGACTTTCCCTTAATCTTACGGATTAGTTTCCAGACTTTCCTTGAATTGACCTTAAAGGACAGATTTGAACAAATTTTTTTCCAAGATTCTTTCTTCTTAGTTTTAAAAGTATACCGACACTTAGCCCTACACGCCTGATGTTTAACTTTGTTCCCCACCATAGGAAACCTAGCAAAAAGTCTTTGAGCACCTTTTCTCTTACCCTTCAAAGTTTTGCACTCTTTATCATACCAAGGGGTCTTAACATCATTTGGTTTATCACGGGACTTGGGAATAGCTTCCTTAGCACTCTCTACAATCACTTTAGTGAACTGCAAAACAGGATCATCATAACTCCGCAACAGATTCATAGGCAGTCTACTTAAAATCTGTTGCTGATAAAGACTCCAATCTGCAGAGCGAAACTTCCATGTTTCCCGAGGGGACTCCTGCATTTGCTTCATAAAATAAATAAAAATCGGAAAGTGATCACTCCCGCTTAGGTCCGAATGAACCTGCCACTCTAAGTCCAAAAATAAGGAAGGGTCGCAAATGGACAAATCCAAGTGAGTCAAAGAACCAGAAGGAGAACAAAAGGTCGGTGAGCCTGAATTCAGAAGACAGAGATCATGATCCGATATAAAATCTTCAAGAACTTTCCCTTGAGAATTGGTGCAGTTACTTCCCCACTGTGGAGAATGGCCATTCAAGTCACCCAATAAAAGAAATGGGCGAGGGAGCTGAGAAATTAAACCATCCAACTGACTCTTCGAAATCACAGAAGATGGAGACAGATACAAACAACATATCGTAACGGCCTTGTTTAACGAGATACGAGCTGCCACTGCCTCCAGATCCGTCTGAAGTGGAATTTCTGTATGTAGTACCGAATTATGAATATAAAGAGAAACGCCTCTCCTTGAAAAGTCTGCAGAAGCTGGCTTGAGTAAGCAGGAGAAACCAGGAATCTCATGCTTCTTACTTGCAGTTAAAAGGGTTTCCTGAAGAGCAATTACCGAAGATCTATACTCTGTCAATAATAGCTCAAGGTCCCGACAATTTGCTTTAACTCCCCTTATGTTCCACCGGAGTATGTCCAAGTTAGGTTGTTAAAAGAATATCTATCAGCCCTCTTCTCCAGAAACTTCACTGTCCACCAAAGAACTAAAACGGTTCTTCAAGACAAGATCAGAAGCCGATGGTCCTGATAAATTTCTAAGTTGTTTGTTGCCATGCTTGGAATTTGCTCTTACTGGACTGAAACCTGCTGCACCAAATACCTGACTTCGAGATTTTCCCTAGGAGAGTCTGGAGTCCGAAAAGGACGCTCCTCACTGCGTGCCTGTCTCGTACTGCTGTTATTGGCCTGTGAGCGAGGGGACATCTCTTTCCTCCGATCCTTCACCCCTGACCTCTGATCCACAGCACTTTGTACAACTGAAACACTTCTTCCCTCACCAGCAGGGTCTGAAGCCTGTTGTACACTGCTGGACGGAACACTTGCATTTCTGAGACAAAACCTCAACTGATTGTTCAAGTATAGTAAGCCGATCCAAAACCGATGACAACAATTCTGTCAATTTCTTCTCCAGAGCAGTGAATGGAGCTGCTCCCAGATCATCACCCGATGACCGGTTCACAGAATCGTTAACCACCTTCTGTGCATAAGTCACAGCCGAAGGAGTCCTGGCCTCCACTAACCTTCTAGCCTCAAGAAAGGAACATTTCCTCTCAATCTTTACTTTCTGAATCTCGCATTCCTTTTTCCACACTGGACAACTTTTTGAATTTGCTGGATGATCACCCTTACAATTGACACAGTATACAGCATTTATACAAGATTCATCATGCTTCTTCTGTCTAAAGTCACGACAGATCTCCTGACCCCGACAAGCTCGGCTGGAATGCCCAAAGCGTTGGCACTTGAAACACCGCAAAGGAGATGGTACAAAAGGCGTAACTTTCACTCGGACATAACCCACTTTGACAAACTCTTGGGGAGATGGCATAGCAAAAGCCAAGAATAGCGTGTTGGTTTCGATTAAGTCACTTTCTTTAGAGATTTTAACTCTATGGACCTGCAGAACACCCTGACTTTCCATCTCAGTCCGAATTTCTGATTCAGCAACTCCAGCCAAGTCAACACATCTGATTACCCCTTTTGAGTAGTTGAGAAAGGGGTGAATGGAAACCTTAACTGTGATCTGCATGAGTTGAGAACCATCCCTTTTCAGCAGCAACCGAGACGCCGCTTCCGTAGCACAGTTAACAAGGTAACTACCAGATCGGAGTCTTTTAATCATTTTAAATCCTGTGGACGAAACTCCCTCGAACCACTTGCAAACAGCGAACGGAGAAATCCGAGCAATGGATTCTTTCGGATCTTTTGCTTCCACTAAAAGGAAGCTTGGCCATGTGTTTTGGATACCCTTTCTCTTTGCCACTTCTCTTATCTCGTTATCTGAATCTGAATCTCTACTCATAGTCTCGTCCATAAGCGTGCCATGTCCATCATCGTTTCTTCTCTTTTTGTTAGGGGGTAGTTGTTTAGATGTCATAATGAAAGAAAAAAACTTCACCTCCCCTACTCCCCACCCGCCATCGAGTGCCCACAAGGGCGATGCCCCTAAGCGGTCCTCCAGCAAAGGGAAACACCAGGGTTATAGTGCAGGTATACACTGCGTGGCACGCGCTCCACCCCATCCACCAGGCTCATGACCAACTGCCGGGAACGGACAGGAGGCCACTCACCTGGCTTCCAGGACAAGCAACGTGGCACACGGTTTGACCCATGCCGTGCCCACACTGTGAAGGCGACCGGTTGAAAGCATTGGGCCCCATGCTGCCCCCCGTCTAGGGGAAGTCCGGGCCAAAGTGGCGTGTTGAGGGGCGCGGATCCTGCTCCGAGTCCCTCTCAACCACCAGGACACCATTCTCCCCCGACACGGGTCGCACCGCACGGTCAACACGGTGGACCAAGAGGCCACAGAGAAAATAGAAAGTGCTACAGAAGACTTGTGAAAAAAGGAAAAGAATAGGATAAAGATCCGTAAAGGCAGAAGATAGACAAAACAGAAAACTGCAGATTAATAGGGAGAATGTTGAAAGAGAAATGCAGGTGAAAGAACCATGGGTAGGCAGAAAAAAACAGAAAAAGAAAGCCCACTTAAAACCAAAGTCCCACCCTCAAGGGGCACAAGAGGGTGACCCTGAGAACTAAAAATAAGACACCCCACCCAGGTCCCCCAGGGCATACCCCGGTGGGGGCGAAGATAAAATTGTCAATGATTTTGGAAAGTATCTTCTTGAAGTGTGTGAACAATTCAATATTGTAACTCTCAATGGATTTCTTGCAGGTGATGTAAATGGCAGTTACACATATATAGCACCCAACGGGTCTAGTGTAACGGACTATTTTTTAATGTCAAGCTCCATTATTCATCTGGGTGTAAAGCTTAAAGTATTGTCTAAAATTGAGTCAAAACATATGCCCGTTCATTTTGAGCTACAGCTTGCTAAACATCATCCAAATGAAAAGAATGTAAAGAAAATATGCAAAGTAAACAAATTTGTATGGACTAAGGATAAAGAACCAGATTATATTGCACAACCATGTTCTCAGGATGTACAATTACTTTTTGTTGATGCTTTAAATCAAATTGATGTAGACATTAATTTGGCGCTGGGTAAATTCAATGAAGCTTTATACAAAGCAGGTCAGTGTATGCTAAAAACAACTACTAGTGACAGTGATAGAAAGAAACCTTGGTTTGATTCAGATTGTTGGGAAAAAAGACAGAAAGCCAGATTTGCCTTACGACAATTTAAACAGTGTAACAACATAGTGATAAAAGAGGATCTCTTTATTTATTAATGAACTGACAGATGAAATAATTTCTAAGGGCAAACATGGCATTCCATTATCACCTGACTTAATAGAAATCCTAATAATGTTATTCGCTGATGATATCATTCTGTTGGCGTATACAATTACTGGACTCCAACAACAGCTCAGTATTTTAAAGAACACAGCAGGTAAACTTAGGCTTACTGTCAATCTAGAGAAATCTAACATAGTAGTGTTCAGGAAGGGGGGATATCTTGCAGTCCGTGAAAAATGGTTTTATGGCTATGATAAAATAGAACTTGTTAACCAGTATAAATACTTAGATATTATTTTTTCAACTGGGTTAACGTTTTCTTACGCGCTTGATGACATGGCATCACGAGCAAAAAAGTGCGTTCTATGTATACTAAAAATCTTATGGAAACTTGGTAACCATTGTCCTCGTTTATTTTTTAAGCTATTTGATTGTCAAATACAACCAATGCTCATTTATGGATGTGAAGTTTGGGGCCTTGTAGCTGATCACAGCATAATAGAAAAAGTACATTTATTTGCAATTAAAAGATTTCTTAACGTCAGCGTACAAACACCTAGTGCTTTAGTATACGGCGAAACAGGCAGATACCCTTTAGATATAACAACTAGAACCAGATGTATTAAATATTGGCTTAAACTTCTGAAAATGCCTCAAGATCGTCTCCCCTATAAAGATTATCAGACACTCTTTAACTTGCATTGTAGAAACAAAAATAATTGGGTTTCTTCCGTTTGTTTTACATTGTATTATCATGGATTTGGCTTTGTGTGGGAAAGTCAGGGGGTCGGAAATGATAGAATTTTCTTACAAGAATTTCAACAAAGAGATTGTTTTCGTCTGTTACGGATGGAAATGCGTGTGTGTGGCAGTCTGACTCACTCAGAATTATGGATGCATGCACGACTTTTTCTAATTCACATACACACACCCACTCATCCGAACATGGACAGCCAGGCAACAAAATAACTCTTTTTTATGCCGCCCGAGCCATCAAACAAAACACACGATTAAACATAGGTTGGTACACCCACCATTAGGTGTACACACACAACAAGTCAATACAATTATAGTTATCAAAACTGCCGGGTCCAACGATGATGACGACGGCGGCAGCGACGAGACAAGTCTGACAACGGAGTCTCTGTGGCTCACAATGAAGAAAGAAGGAAGAGAAAAACTAACACGTTCGTGGCGTCTGTCAGCAGTCTCAACTACGAGCTGTGGCTCAAACACCCAAGAGCTGTGGCTCAACACCAACCAAGAGCTGTGGCACACACACCACCTGTGGCTCAACACCAACCAAGAGCTGTGGCACACACACCACACACACAGCGACGGCCTCGGACGCAGGTCGCTGGCACAAAAGAAGGGGCGACGTCCTGGCTCACCAGCAGCGACGTCTCCAACCCACTGGCCCAACAGTGGTCGGTCACGGGCGCAGTGGCAGGTAGGGCAATTGTCGGCGCTCAGGCCGGCCTCTCAACACCAGCAGCAAACAGGTGGAGAACGGGGCATCAACACAGCTATGGCCCCGGCCCTAGCCCGGTAGCAGCCAGTCCCCGTCAGTCCAGGGAACACTATCAACCTGGGGGCAACTGATTAACTACCTTGATTATCATGGCCACTATTCATTGCAATCACAACTATCTTCATATTCATTAGCCACATTATATTTCACTAGAACTTGAGCCACATATCAGCATATTCGTTCACATTCATTAGCCACATCATATTTCACTAGAACTTGAGCCATACATCAGCATATTTGTTCCTCATTACAATATTCTTTTTTTTTTTTCCGGAATCATAACATTACAACACTCCCTTTTCCGGAATCATTACACTACAACATTCCCTTTTCCGGAATCATAACACTGCACAGGAAAGGATTTCAATATAAACCTTTCAGACTCTAGTTAGTTAGTTAGTTAGTTTGTGTTTATAGGGTCCAGCGGACTACTAGGAGCCAAATCAGGACCTCAGCTATCATATCTAAGTCTCTAGATACAAATACCCACACTAGTATTAACACATCGCTTAAAATTTATGAGGACAAAAGCACAATTATCTGTTCAACTCCGACGACACCTGTATACATAATTAAAACACTATATTTTATAAAATAAGTTTACCTCTTTCAAAAAAGAAAAAATAAGATCTACTGAAATCTCACGAAAAAGAACTGATAAATCACTGGTGGAAAAGAACTTCTCTCTGATACACATCAAATCAGCACATTCTGTCAAAAAATGATTAACACTGAACAAGCTGTCACACGCAACACACCATGGGGGGTCTTCCCCTCTGAGTATCCAACTGTGCGTTATATAGCTGTGCCCAATATGTAACCGTGACAAAACCGATTCCTCTTTACGGTTACATACCACCGATGGGAAAGGATTGGTTAAATCTGGGCAAATTTTAAACAATTTATTATGAATTTGATTACACCATTCACTCAGCCACAGTTCACGACAATACAAACTAGATTTATGACGTAGATCAGAGTGAGGAACAAACTGCATAGGCCTCCTGGAAAGACTTGCACCGAGAGCTTGTTTGGCTGCTTTGTCCACCACTGAGTTACCATAGATTCCCATGTGGCTGGGGACCCACAAGAAAACTATATGCTTTCCCGAAGAGACAAGCCGAGTATGAAGATCATGAATATCAGCCAAAACTGGATGTGAAACTTCTCTTGTCGATAGAGCCGACAATGCCGACAATGAATCCGATAAAATAAGGAAATCGTTCTGATCTGACCTGGACACCGCACTGAGGGCCAGATTTAAAGCCTTCAGTTCAGCAGTATAAACAGACGACCAATCCCGCAATCTTAACAAAGTAGGCTTCTGAAAATTGTTATCACACACAATGGCAGCTGCAGCCCTCTCACCTTTTTTAGAACCATCTGTAAAAATCTTGATAAAATCTTGATAAAGTTCACATTGCCCAAGATAAAGTTGTTTATATGCAGCACTCGAGGTGACCTCCTTTCGAAATTGAGTTAAATATAAATTAATCTCTGGATTGGCGACTTTCCAGGGAGGTACATCAGTCTGTAATGGGCCGTCATCAACAGCATCAAGGTCAATGCCAGCTGCCCCGAAGTGGGGCAAAATACGAATACCCAGTGGAGGAATCTCATTTGGCTTTAGATCATATTTGGCTCTAAAAGGCGGGTTCATGACAATATCATAGGCAGGGTTTTCTGGATTAGCCCTCAGTTTCAGATAGTAATTCATGGAAAGACACAACCTCCTTAGCTCCAGAGGGGGTTCACCAGATTCAACATACAAACTCTCTTTTGGAGATGTGCGAAATGCTCCCAGAGCAATCCGCAGTCCTTGATGATGAATTGGATCAAGAGCTTTGAGGTAAGATTTTCGTGCAGAACCATATACCACACACCCATAATCTAGCTTTGGTCTCACCAAAGCCCGATACAATCGCAACAAAGTTCGCTTGTCTGCACCCCAATCAGTGTGACTAATAACCTTCAAAACATTCAAACCTGACTGGCAAGATTGTTTAATGTACTTAATGTGAGGCAAAAAAGAAAGCTTATTATCAAAAATAACCCCCAAAAATTTCACTTCTTTGGAAACTTTAATTACTTGACCATTGAGACTGATAGCTGGTTCTAAGACCTGAGATCTTTTCCTATGGAAATGAACACACTCTGTCTTAGTAGCTGAAAACTTAAATCCATTTTCAGTAACCCACTGCTGAACACGATTAACACACAACTGAAGTTGACGCTCAGCTGCAGCCAAAGTTTTCCCCTTGGCAGAGATGGAGAAGTCATCAACAAATAATGACTTATCAATTCCAGAATTTACTGACTGGACGATGTTATTAATCTTGAGATTGAACAGAAGTGGAGAAAGGATGCTACCCTGAGGGACACCCATCTCCTGCTCAAAAGGATCCGAAAAGGTCGAATGAAGCCTAACACTGAAATGCCTGTTAGACAAAAAATTAGCAATAAACATTGGTAAATTACCTTTGAAATCAAGTGCCTTCAAATCCTGGAGAATTCCATGCCTCCATGTTGTGTCATAAGCTTTTTCTAAATCAAAAAGTTTCAGACTCTAGTTTTACAAGTTAGGGAAAAGGATTTCCACATAAACCTTCCATAATCTAGTCTTCCTGATTAGGAAAAAGGATTTCCATCTGGATCCTCTTCAATAAACCAAGAATACAATTCATTACACACCATAATTTCATTACACAATTGATGATTATTTTTTCAAACTATAAATGTCTTTCGTTAATTCAGGAAATGTTCATTTCTTTTGTTGTAACACAAGAGCGCTCACTTCACTTCAGTTCATCAGCTTCACTATATGCGAGGGAAAGATTTCCACCACACTTTTGTTTAACAACACATATTGATACCCATGTAAACACATCACACATCAGAATGAAAAACAAAAGTCTATGTCGCTCACTCTGGGAGCTTATTATCCATAGCATCAAAACTCTCCATCTTCTTGCAAACCATATTAGAATAGACACTTTCTTCATCATGAAGCTCATAGCCAGTTAAGTTACAAAATAAACAAAATCTTTTTTTCTTTTTTCTGAAGACCACTTCTTATAACACTCACTTCATCTATTCTCATTTTCCGAAACAATTTCGTTTTGTTACCCTATCAAGTCATAGGATAACAGAACAACAATACTTTCTTTTTTTATAAATAAAACCTTCACAAGAGCGCTGAGGAAGTTTCAGTCGCTCCTAAACGGGAATACAGTTTTAGTTTGTTAATAAATAAACATTCAATGATAAATACCTGACTGCTACTTGCAAACGGCTGAGTCCCTCTTCGGCCTTCTGTGACTTGTATTGCCGGAATCACTGCAGAGACTGCCTAACTGGTGCAACTCACCCGGCTTATAGCAATGCGCCGGTGAGTACCAGTCAGCTAACTTTTGCAAACGGCTTCCGGACAACTACCTTCCGATAAGCACGGTCGCACATGAAACTTTGTGACCGGATGAAAAACTGTCCGTCACAATATTCCACCTCCTCAAAAAAAAACAATGTCCGAATTGTTTTTACTAAGAGGAAGTAAACAACTCCAGGGCACAAAATTCCAGAAAAAATACATGAAAAGAGTCATCAAAACTGGGATGTACTCATACCAATGTCTACGGAACAGACTGGTTCTCACAAGAACGTGAAAGATCAGCGAAAATGTTCGATGATCCTGGAAGTGGTTCCACTTCGAACGAGAATTCCTGCAGAGACAATGCCCAACGCATAATCCGGGAATTCTTGAAATTTGACGTGCACAGGTACGTCAAAGGTCGATGGTCTGTTTGGAGGATAAAGCTAACTCCCCAAAGTACCGAACGAACTTTTGAACAGCCCAGACAATGGCTAAACACTCTCGTACTGGTACTGTAGGATTTCTCACGATCCAACAACTTGCGACTCCCAAATACAACTGGGTGAAGTACATCATCATCCTCTTGCAGTAGCACAGCACCTAGCCCAACAGAACTAGCATCAGTTCGCAGAACAAAGGGCTTACCTAACTGAGGTAACAGCAAGACAGGTGCTGATGACAAAATACTCTGAATCTTCTGTAATGCTATTGCACATTCAGGGGTCCAAGATATAGATCTTCCAGCTCGACCAACATCCTTGATTAAATCAGAGTGGAGCACTCAAGGTGGAAAAACTGGGAACATATCTTCTGTAAAAGCTAAGCAAACCTAGCAAAGATCTGACTTGCTTTTTGGTAGTAGGGGTGGGAATTCTCAGAATCTTATCTATCTTTTTCTGTTCCGGACGCATAGTACCACCTCCAACGATATGTCCAAGAAATTCGAGAGAACGGAAACCTGCCTCTATTTTCGAAGGACGAGCTGTGAGGTTGAAAGACCTCAGACGTGAAAGAACACCTTTCACATGACGAACATGTGCATCCCATGAAACACTATGAACCAGAATATCATCAAAGAAACTGACAGCTGAAAACTGATCCAAAGCTAACATGCGCATCATGCGTGCAAAAACAGCAGGTGCTGACACAAGACCGAAAGGCATTCTGACAAACTGGAAAAGACCCTTATGCGTTGTAAAAGCTGTCTTTGGATGATCCTCGGGCTTAACAACTATCTGCCAATATCCCTTTGCAAGGTCTATCTTGGTGAAGAACTTTGCATCAGACAATCTTGCAAACAAACTTTCCACATCAGGAATGGGCTCAGCATCGAAGACAGTAATCTTATTTAGAGAACGGAAATCAATGCAAGAATGACAGGTACCATCTTTTTTCCTGACGAGAACAACTGGGGAGGCATAGGGACTATTGGAGGGTTCAATAATACCGAGTTCCAACATGATGCCAACTTCTCTCTCAACAACCTCTCTAGCAGAGAAGGGGATGTCATAACACCTTTTCCTAACTGGAACATCAGTAGTTAGAGGAATCTCCAACAGTACGTTGCCCGAGAAGGAGCCTGGTTTCGGAGTAAGAATATCTTGAAAATCATCAAAGACTTTTCTTAACTCCCCAGCATTGCTGTCTGACAAAGCATCATCAAAGTGTACGGAATCAGTATCTTCATCTGGCATAGAGGATGCCATGGGCACAGGGAGAGTGTGTAGTGGTAACGCGTCATCACAGTCCTGAAAAATACCGACTGTGTACGCGACCACAGAATCACGAGAATTAGAAGCAGCGTTCAAAGAAGGCGAAGTTCTTGGAGAGTTTCTAACAGAAACAATCTTCCTGCCAGAACTGAGTGGCGTTATTTCTGACCACGGTACTGAATTTCCCTGTGAAGTAAGTGTTGGGATACTGTGAGACACACATACTGGAGAACGGCGAATGTACGTTTTCAACATGTTAGCATGAAAAATCTTTTCCTTTCCTTTGACTAATACCTTATAGTCAGGATGTAGGACCTTAGTAACTGGCAACGGTCCTGACCAACTAGCCAGCAACTTGTTCAACTCCGTAGGGAGGAGAACAAGGACTTCATCGTCAACCTGGAAACGACGTTCTCTCGGCTTACAGTCAAAATACTTTTTCCCTTTAACAGAGGAATCGACAGCATGATCCAAAGCTAACTTGCATGAGTCAGCAATGACATTTTTGAGTTCGAACAAGTAAGCATAAAGGGGTTTCGCTTCAGCATCATGACTATCAGACTGAGTCCAAGATTCCTGCAACAGAGCGATAGGACCACGAACTTGTCGACCAAACAACAGCTGAAATGGTGAGAACCCTGTACTTTCAGAGGGCAACTCCCTGCATGCAAATAATAGTGCAGGTAAATATCGATGCCACGCCTTTGGATAAAGACGTACAGTTTTCTTCAGCATTGCTTTGAGAGTGCCATGGAAACGCTCAACATGACCATTTGCCTGAGGATGGTATGGCGATGTGCGTATGCCCTTAGTACCACATAGCACATGGAACTACTTCATGAGGTCAGAATTGAACTGGGTGCCTTGATCCGACAGTATCTCTTTTGGGAAACCTAACCGTGAAAAGATACTCAATAGTGCTTCAGCTACACTAATAGAAGAGATATCCTTCAAGGGAATGGCTTCTGGATACCGGGTGGCTATGTCAATCATGGTAAGAATGTATCTATGACCTTGCTCCGAAGGAGGAGACAGCGGACCCACAAGGTCAACAGCCACACGGTTAAATGGGGCACCAATGAACGGGATAGTAGAAAGGGGTACTGGACAAACTCTTCCCTTAGGTACTGTTTTCTGACAAATGTCACATGAAGCTACGTACTTTGCCACATCGACAGTAACACCGGGCCAAAAGAACCTGTTGAGAACTCTTGCAAGAGTTTGACGAGAACCACAATGACCCGACAAGAAAAGATCATGTGCTACAGAAAGCACTGTAGGTCGGAGGTCAGAGGAAACAACAACCTGATCAGAGGGAATATCATCTTTCTCAAAATGCCTGAACAGAACACCGTCTGACAAATAATAGTAGAATGTAGCTGCACCTGATTTCTTCACTTCACCAGAAGACGCTAGCTGAAAACATGTCTTCGACGACTCATCTTCCTTTTGTTTCCGAATCAGATCGGGACGAGAGACATTCAAATCATCAGGGATCTTACACAGAGGTCTCTTCTCGACCACATGTTTAGCTCTAGCCCTGGTAACGGCAGCTAAAGAGAAGGGGTCATCACTCACATCACAGGAATCACTGTCTTCACAGACACAAGGGACATTACCTATGATGAGATCTGCGACAGGACTGTCTAGGACACAACAGGTTAGATCACCCTCAAAGTAGGGACAACTGACATGAACTGTAGCTAGTGGGAATTCATCCACACGTCCTCCAAAAGAAACACAGCTCACTGTAGTACCTAGCATCTGGCTATCGGAAACTAGTCTCGGAAACTAGTCTCTTGCGAACACCACAAATGGTAGCACCAGTGTCACGCAATACAGAACTTAGAGTGCCATTAACAGAACCAGATTCTAAGTGTAACTTTCCTGTAAATTCACCTGCAGCTAAACAAGCGAATGGGGAGCGAACAATCGAACAAGCAGCAGTAGATTGTCAGCTGACTTGTCAACAGTTGGACTGCCAGTGACAAAAGGGCATCTATCGGGATGGCTAAGAGTGCAAATCTTGCATGGGTTTTTACCCGACTTCCAAGTACATTTGGAAGCTACATGCCCTGTCTTTTTGCACAGAAAACAGATAACAGGAGACTGGGGAAAAGTATTTCCTGATGAACCTCTATTGCCTGAATACTGATGAGCACCACGACCACGGGAACGGTTACCACCGCCTCGATTAGCTGAGGTGCTGGGATTCTGAACAGGCTGAGGGGCAAAATACCTGCGACCTCTATCTGACTGACCACGGAAGGGGAGTCTATCTGACTGTCCAGAAGTATGGGAAACAGAGGCAAAAATATTTACATCAGCCTTTCTGGAAAGAAGCTTAGTGGGGTGGGCATGCCTGTACGATTCGGCAGACTTAATCATAGCATCAAATGTTTTTTCATCCTTTTCACATAGAAAAGTAGCCAAATCCTTCGAAACACACTCTAAAAACTGTTCTCTCAAAATAAGATCAACAAGACCCTGAAAAGTTTTCTCAATTTTGGACAACGAAATCCAACGATCCAGAAGGCGTTTAAGTTCAACAGAAAAAGTTTCAAAGGGTTCATCTGCCCTGGGCTTTGATTCCCGAAAACGCTTTCTAAAACCATCTGGAGTACACTGAAACTTCTTTAGCAAACTTTCTTTCAACAGCTCATACGAAACAACATTGTTTTCTGCCAAACTATGATAAAGCGTAAGAGCTGAACCTTCAAGTAATGCAGAGAGATATGTAACCCATAGATTTTCTGACCACCCTAAAGAACGAGCATGGGTTTCGAACCTGAACAGATAACTGTCAATGTCATCACTCTTTTCCTTAAAGGGAGGTAATTTGGGAAAGGTAGGACGAGGGGTGTTAGACCTGGGTGCACTAGCACTTTGACTGTCCTCGCCTGAAACTACTCCCTGACGAGAATGTTCTAACTGGATTCTTTTAGTTTCCTCAACTTGTTCTAATCTTTTTGTTTCCTCAACTTGTCCTAATCTTTTAGTTTCCTCTTGGACTCCTTTAGTTTCTTCTTCTTCCTGCTGTTGTGCTCGTTTAGTTTCCTCTACCTCTTTTGCTCTTTTAGTTTCCTCTTCTGCCTGCTGTTGTGCTCGTTTAGTTTCCTCTTCTGCCTGCTGTTGTGCTCGTTTAGTTTCCTGCTCTTCCTGCATTTGTCTCACTCTGATTCTCTCTTCTCTTTCCGAATCTTGTCTAATACATTTATCGACATAGTCCAGTAAAAGTTGACCTTCCAGACCAAATGCCTTACCACGTTGCAAGTATTTAGTGAAAACTCTATCTTCATCCTCAGAGGCCATAATGAAACACTAAGTCAGTGGGCCAAAGACAATCAAAAGAACGTTTAGATACTACGGACACTGAAATATATTCCAAAGAGGGTTCTTACGATTTTTTCCTTCCTTTTTCACACAAACATATATATCTATCACACTTTAAAAAACTACGACTACTTTTAGAGGGAACGCAACGATAGCAATAAAATAGAAGCTTACGGGTTTGGGAAATGCACTTAATAATCAATGGCAGGCAAACAACAAATGCATGAATCAATAACAGCACCAATGAGGAAACAAATGCACAAATCAATCAACAATAAATAAACGGAACTCAATCACGAATGAATATGCATAAATCAATCAATCAATGCATATATAAATGAAGACAATCTTGTTGGGTTTTTTGGGGTTTTTTTTGCGGAAAGGGGGGTTATCTTTTTAAAAATAGCCCAGGCAGCCAATCATACACACATTCATTCAAGAGAAAAGAATCCTCAGAATGCTAGAGAAGCAACACAATCCCCAAGTGAAAAGAAAGAAATAGAAACAATCAGAAGGGTAACAAAAGATAATCAAACTAAAGCACACAGAAGATAAAGAACTAGGCCCTCGTATCTCCAGAAACTATACAAAAGAGATATCCCGTAACGCTGGAGACGGGAAATCAACTTAAGAACCAGTCATACAATACAAAACAATCAAGTCTCTCAAAACGAAAGTCTGTCAACGTGTCCTAACTTAATAACTGGGGACACTATAAGGGGTCACAAAAGAAATCCTAATCCTAACAATTCGGAAGGTTAATGCGAAAAAGTACTACGGGGTCACCAGATGTTACGGATGGAAATGCGTGTGTGGCAGTCTGACTCACTCAGAATTATGGATGCATGCATGACTTTTTCTAATTCACATACACACATTCACTCATCCGAACATGGACAGCCAGGCAACAAAATAACTCTTTTTTATGCCGCCCGAGCCATCAAACAAAACACACAATTAAACATAGGTTGGTACACCCACCATTAGGTGTACACACACAACAAGTCAATACAATTATAGTTATCAAAACTGCCGGGTCCAACGATGATGACGACGGCAGCAGCGACGAGTCAAGTCTGACAACGGAGTCTCTGGCTCACAATGAAGAAAGAAGGAAGAGAAAAACTAACACGTTTGTGGCGTCTCTGTCAGCAACACGGTGACAGTCTCAACTACGAGCTGTGGCTCAAACACCCAAGAGCTGTGGCTCAACACCAACCAAGAGCTGTGGCACACACACCACCTGTGGCTCAACACCAACCAAGAGCTGTGGCACACACACCACACACACAGCGACGGCCTCGGACGCAGGTCGCTGGCACAAAAGAAGGGGCGACATCCTGGCTCACCAGCAGCGACGTCTCCAACCCACTGGCCCAACAGTGGTCGGTCACGGGCGCAGTGGCAGGTAGGGCAATTGTCGGCGCTCAGGCCGGCCTCTCAACACCAGCAGCAAACAGGTGGAGAACGGGGCATCAACACAGCTATGGCCCCGGCCCTAGCCCGGTAGCAGCCAGTCCCCGTCAGTCCAGGGAACACTATCAACCTGGGGGCAACTGATTAACTACCTTGATTATCATGGCCACTATTCATTGCAATCACAACTATCTTCATATTCATTAGCCACATTATATTTCACTAGAACTTGAGCCATACATCAGCATATTTGTTCCTCATTACAATATTCTTTTTTTTTTTCCAGAATCATAACATTACAACATTCCCTTTTCCGGAATCATTACACTACAACATTCCCTTTTCCGGAATCATAACACTGCACAGGAAAGGATTTCAATATAAACCTTTCAGACTCTAGTTTTCCAAGTTAGGGAAAAGGATTTCCACATAAACCTTCCATAATCTAGTCTTCCAGATTAGGGAAAAGGATTTCCCTCTGGATCCTCTTCAATAAACCAGGAATACAATTCATTACACACCATAATTTCATTACACAATTGATGATTATTTTTTCAAACTATAAATGTCTTTCGTTAATTCAGGAAATGTTCATTTCTTTTGTTGTAACAAGAACGCTCACTTCACTTCAGTTCATCAGCTTCACTATATGCGAGGGAAAGATTTCCACCACACTTTTTTTAACAACACATATATTGATACCCATGTAAACACATCACACATCAGAATGAAAACAAAAGTCTATGTCGCTCACTCTGGGAGCTTATTATCCATAGCATCAAAACTCTCCATCTTCTTGCAAACCATATTAGAATAGACACTTTTTCTTCATCATGAAGCTCATAGCCAGTTAAGTTACAAAATAAACAAAATCTTTTTTCTTTTTTCTGAAGACCACTTCTTATAACACTCACTTCATCTATTCACATTTTCCGAAACAATTTCGTTTTGTTACCCTATCAAGTCATAGGATAACAGAACAACAATACTTTCTTTTTTTTAAAAATAAAACCTTCACAAGAGCGCTGAGGAAGTTTCAGTCGCTCCTAAACGGGAATACAGTTTTAGTTTGTTAATAAATAAACATTCAATGATAAATACCTGACTGCTACTTGCAAACGGCTGAGTCCCTCTTCGGCCTTCTGTGACTTGTATTGCCGGAATCACTGCAGAGACTGCCTAACCGGTGCAACTCACCCGGCTTATTGCAATGCGCCGGTGAGTACCAGTCAGCTAAATTTTGCAACCGGCTTCCGGACAACTACCTTCCGGTAAGCACGGTCGCACATGAAACTTTGTGACCGGATGAAAAACGGTCCGTCACATCGTCAAGGATGGAATAGTCAAATTCAGTCTAAACAGCGATTTGAATTCTTTTCCTCTATCAAATCATCACATAGTCTTTCTCCATATCTATCTGAAATGAAAAATATAAATCTACGTAAACCAATAATTAGATTCAGATTAGGTGTATCATGTCTGAAACCCCACCGTTTTCGCTTCTCAAAGGCACAAACAGATCACACTTGTCCCTTTTGTCCCAACACATACGAATGTGAGTATCATTTTCTCCTTAAATGCCCCAAATATCATGCTCTACGAGAGCAATTTTTGCCAAAGAAATTCTTCGTCAACCCCACGGTTTTTAAAATGTCATTACTATTGGCAAGCCCCAAACATACTTTTGGTCTTGCTAATTTCATTGCCAGAGCATTTGAACTTAGAAATTCAGTTGCAAAGCGAGAGGACTGCAGGCGGAAATCTAAACAAATCTTAAATAAATGTTAGCGAACCGCCCAGAGAACGTGGACAAACGAGTCACAAGACGAAACACAACTAGTTTCGACCTCTTAGGTCTTCATCAGGTGAGACATTAACGAATAAAACAATGAAAATTCACTTAGCTTTGATCGCTTCAGATCACTTGGTAGGGTTCAGCGCAAGGAAGAAGGCGTTGAATCTTCATAAATAAATGTTAGCGAACCGCCCAGAGAATTCTCAAGCTAAGTGAATTTTCATTGTTTTATTCGTTAATGTCTCACCTGATGAAGACCTAAGAGGTCGAAACTAGTTGTGTTTCGTCTTGTGACTCGTTTGTCCACGTTCTCTGGGCGGTTCGCTAACATTTATTTAGAAATTCAATCAACACTTAGTTTCGCTTGTGTGTGTGTGTGTGTGTGTGTGTGTGTGTGTGTGTGTGTGTGTGTGTGTGTTCTCTTCCCAACTTCCCGTATTTAGTTCCTTTTATGAAAATACAGATTTTTTTCCCACCTCCCCTTAACCACGATCCTATTCATTCTCTTGGTCATGTATTGTGAGAGACCTTTTTTTTTTTTTGATATACATGCAGATATTATACTGCATGCTATACTCACTGTATTATGTCTGGTGTTTCCAGTGATATGTACTATGGTTTTTGCATCATATTTCATGCTTCCCATATGAATTATGCTTATTGTACTATGTCCTTTGTTTCGGATGCCTCCTTTTTCCTGTATGACATGGGCAAATGGCCTTGTTCATTAAACTTTCGTTGATCGTTGATCTCTCTCTCTCTCTCTCTCTCTCGCCCTTCCCTGCACTCCTTTCGCTCCTGCGTCTCTCTCTCTCTCTCATTTCACTTTTTCTTTCATTTTTTCATGTTCTATTCTGTATGTTATTTTAGTTCTGGCCACTTTTGGCACGCTTCTTTTCTTGCCGTATCCTATTTTGCATCGTTGACCTTTCTCAGGGCGAGGACTGGATGTAAAAAAAAGTACATCAGTGCTCATCCATTATCCTGATAAATAAAGAATTTTTGTCTTGTCTTGTCTCTCTCTGTCTGTCTGTCTGTCTGTCTGTCTCGCTGTGCGTGTGTGCGTGTGTGTGTGTGTGTGTGTGTGTGTGTGTGTGTGTGTGCGCGCGCGCGCGCGCGCGTGCGTGCGTGCACGCGCGCGCATCTTACTTGTGATAGTGTCAAAATGTACATAATGTCCAGAGTGAACGCTGTCTTTAAATGTGAATGAACATTTTGTAAATTCGCAGAAAAAGAAACACCCAAATATTGCTTAAAATGTTTTCTACATTTTTTAAGATGCCTTAACATTCAAGTTCCACAGTGCCCATACATTAAAGACAATGTCCCTAACTGTATATGTGTGCGTGCATGAGTGTGCGTATTTGTGTGTTTGCGTGTGTGTCCGTTGTGTGTGTGTGTGTGTGTGTGTGTGTGTGTGTGTGTGTGCGAGCGCTTGTGTGCGTGCGTGCGTGCGTGTGTGTGTGTGTGTGTGTGTGTGTGTGTGTGTGTGTGTGTGTGTGTGTGTGTGTGTGTGTGAGAGAGACAGAGACAGAGACAGGGACAGACAGAGAAATCGGGTCAACACTGTGCCAGACGGCGAGCGACAGAAGCAGACTGAGCCGTAGACAGGCTGGCAGTCAGTTGAGCTGACGTCAAATAAACAGACACATAGCGTGACTGTTTTACATTTACAGTGAAGGTTAATTCTGTTTATTGAAAAAACACAAAGCGTACAGGACAAACATACTGAGAATACATCAATGCAGCGACATGGAGGATGAGCGAGAGAGAGAGAGAGAGAGAGAGAGAGAGAGAGAGAGAGTGAGGGAAGGAGAGAAAGGGAGAGAAACCTTTGTTGACAATTATTGATAAGGATAATGCATAAGCACGGATGTGTTCTTTGCATTTTGAGTTATAGAGAGAGACAGACAGAGAGAGAGACACAGCGAGAGGGCAAAACTCGGACAAGGATAACAGACAAGCATGGTCGTGTTATTTACAGTCTTCGCCTTAAATGGGATCAACGACTAAACAATACACAAACCAATATAACACAGTTGCAGATGCTAATTACAATGACATAAGTAAAGATGAGACAGAGACAGACAGACAGACAGACTAATGGACTGAATATGAGCCAAATGTGGTCAAGTCATGGGGAGAGCTAAACCAGCACAATGACAAGTACAAGGTATCATCAGCGTTGACAAACACCGAGCACTACGAACTTTACGTCAGTAAGAAACCGTGAAAAAGGTTCACATCAACAACGTCAAAGCTCTGACATTTAGTGTACAAAGGGAAAGAAGAAAGACGAGAGAGAGAGAGAGAGAGAGAGAGAGAGAGAGAGAGAGAGAGAGAGAGAGAATTGGGGAGGAAGGAAGGGATGGATGGGGTGGTGCTGGAGGAGTGGGAATGGGGCGGGGGTGGGGGCAAACAGACATAGCGTCACAGACAGACAGATCGACAAAAAGTAAAGGAAATAAGATACTAGGGCACAGAACTCCACGATCACAAGTATCATTTAAACATATTTCATATTTACAATAACAAACATGATTATTAGTAGTAGTAGTATATATCCTTTTTTTCTGATAAAGATAATAACAATCAGATACGTCAACAACGAAGAAACAGGTTTCAGAAGAGACAAGTTTTGCAACACTGAAAAGACAACAACAACAAAAAAAGACTTAACGACTACCGGATTTAAAGAAAGGGCCTGAAGCTATACCCGTTCTTTTTCTATCGCAAATCATAAAGGACAACTAAAAAAAAATCAATAAAAGAACCATGAGCTTGCCGCCAGAAATAAGAGAACAAAATATAACAAAAACACTCTGATAACATTCTCTGTTCTCACCAGAAACAGACAAGACCTGACATCATGTTGTTGTCCCATACCACAAGCTATTCTCAAGACGCGACACTCCCAGAGTACAACGGTTGTTACGTGACGTCACACACCTCACGCCAGCTCTCCGAAGCTGCTGAGGGCCAGATTGCCAGGCGATTTTTGAGCAATTTTTCTTTATTTTGCTTTCAGTTGACAGTTTGTAATATCAACTGATTTTATCGTTTTTAGAAGATGTGAAGGTTTGATTATCATCTTTTAGGAGCAATTAACAAAACTCTTGTCACATATGTCTAAGTATTTTAAAAGATATATGTATTTTAGATAACCATACATGCTATCACGCAATATGTATGTTATCTAATGTCAACATAATATCCACAATTTCAGTCCCTTTGACTTGAAAAACATTTAAAGACAGAACACTCACGTAAGGCAATCGCAGAAAAGGTGAGTCGAGGGTAGGGGATGGAGGGCAAAAGGGGAGGGAGATGGAGGATGGCGAGGGGGTGGGGCAGCAGATGTGGAGAGAATCTGGAACTTAAGGCTACATTTCATGGTTGTGGATCACCTGCGCGCGTGCGTGCAAGTAATCAAGTGTGTGTGTGTGTGTGTGTGTGTGTGTGTGTGTGTGTGTCTGTCTGTCTCTGTGTGTGTGTGTGCGCGCGCGCATGTGTGTGAGCACGTATGTAAGTGTGTGAGAGCGTGCATGTGTGTGTTTGTGTGTGTGTGTGTGTACACGTGAGAGAGAGAGAGAACACGTGTATAATGTGCGTGCATGCGTGCGCGCACGCACGTGTGTGTGTGTGTGTGTGTGTGTGTGTGTGTGAACACATGCGTGCATGTGATCACGCTGAAATGCATATACGAGAATGTTGTTCGCATACCTCTATGCTCGCCTATTAAGACTTTTTGTGGACAATATATGAGAAAGAAACATACATTATTGCACAAAAGAGTTTGCAAATCGTCGAAGACACCAAGCCATTGAGGTTTCATAACAGCGATACATGAAAGCATGATACGTTTATAGAGAACACACACACACACACGCAAACCAGCCTACGATCCCTTTGTCGTCACCAAAAATGAGAGTTTGACTCAACAACTGGAAGGAGGACACTGGTCACCAAGGCCTGGAGCAAGTTCACCTCTGGTTTTTGTTTCTCTGTGTGTGTGTGTGTGTGTGTGTGTGTGTGTGTGTGTGTGTGTGTGTGTGTGCGTGAGTGCGTGCGTGCATGTACGAGACTGTGCGTGCGTGCGTGCATGCGTGCGCGCGTGTGTGTATGTATGTGTGTGTGAGTGTGTGCGTGCGTATGTGTGTGTATTTATTGTGTGTGTGTGTGTGTGTATGCGCGTGTATGTGTGTGCATATGTGTGTGTGTGTGTGTGTGTGTGTGTGTGTGTGTTGTTGTTGTTGTTGTTGTTGTTTTGTTTTCTTTGTTTTTGTTTCCCCTTGTCCGTTGAGGACCTGCCGGTCGAAACGCATGGCTTTCTCCGATGCATTTGGTCATTCTTTTGGGGAACCGGCTTTTATTTTCTTAATCACTGGCAGTAAAACTAGGATGCGAGCAACTTGTAGGGCGGCTTGTGGCACGTCTTGCCCTGTTGTCGCCCTTGGGCTAACTCCGACCACCCCCTGAAAGTACGAGTATGAAACCCTAACTAAATACGACTGGCGAATGTCACAGTAAGAAACCCTACCAAGAAACCCTACCTGAATACGACTGGCGAATGTCACAGTAAGAAACCCTACCTGAATACGACTGACGAATGTCACAGTAGCAGCTTCTGCCGATGTCAGTGTCAGATCTCACTGAGGCCGACTGTCGGCACGACAGTTTTCATAATCCTATCACAGTATCCTGCACTCCATTACGTCATAATTCTATGGTAAATTACTATGAAAGTTATCTCCTTGCTTGATTCTGTGGTAAATTACAATATAAGTTATCTCCTTGCATAATTCTGTGGTAAATTACAATGAAAGTTATCTCGTTACATAATTCTGTGGTAAATCACAACAAACGCGATCTCCTTACACAACTTTTTTTTCCTTTCGTTTCACCGTGACAAATCATCCCCCATTCTGTCCCTCTGTCTTCTTTCTTTCTTTCTGTTTTTTAAGGATTTGTTGATGATCGTGATCTCAAATCTACTTCTACTTCTTTTACTGCTATCATTTCCCGAAGCTCAGCAGGGGCCGTGGGAGGAGGGGGGGGGGGGGGGGGAGGGGGCGAGGGGTTGGGGGAGGCACTAATGTTCTAGCCTCCCGCTTCCCCCATCCCCTCCCTCCCCCTCCATAAGTAAAAAAAAGAAACCAAAAACAAGTGAAGTTATTGTCATACAAGTCGCTCTACGATGAGAGTCTGAAAGGAACCTCGGAAGATTTCTTTTTGAATATGTAGAGTGATAATCATAAAAATGAAAGTTCATACATGTATGGTCTGTTTCGTCTTGTATTGATTATCAGTCCAGTGCACCGGGTTTGATTTGCGTTACTCGTTTACTGTGATTATATATTTCATGTCCATTGTCTTGGTCCTCGCCACCTCCCATTCCGTTCCCCCTGTGCCCTAACTCCCCCCACCCCCCCCCCCCCCCCCCCCCTTCCTCCGGGAGGACGGCGCCCCCGTGTTTGTATTGGTCAGTGGCCTTCACAATTAAACTGTTTCCTTCTTCTTCCTTTTAGTGATTCAATACTCTCTATATACCACGACGCACAAAAACCATTACCCAACACACACACACAACACACACACACACACAAAATAACCAGCAACCTTAGACAAAAGGGACACAAACAGAGCGCTGTATCAACAAAGGTTATACGGAGTCACGTCCCTTTCATCACTCCATTCCTGGCGCGAAAGAAGAAGCTGAAGAAGCAGAAGACGCTATGATGCCTACAGTCCTTCCCTCCACTCTCTCTCTCTTTCTCTCCTGTTTTCTTTGCAGAGACGAGGAGAGGTTCGTCGACCGCCGACAGCTAGACAGGCTTGGGCCAGCGAGACAGCCTCCCTGCTGCAGGCCTGGGGTCTCTACTTGATGAAGGCTTGCATCATGTCGATGGGCAGCGGGAAGATGATGGTGGAGTTCTTCTCCGCCGAGATGGAGCTGAGGGTCTGCAGGTAGCGCAGCTGTAAGGCGGCCGGGGACTCCGTGATGACGTCAGCCGCGTCCTTCAGAGCGCGTGAGGCTTTCTGCTCTCCCTCGGCCGCGATCACCTGCGAAAAGAAGTGAGAAAAGATGGCATTACCTTTATAGTGAGACAGAATGGCATTATCTTTATGGTCATCACAGAAGTGAAAGAAGATAGCATTTTGCACATGGTCATGAAGGGATGGAAAGGCAAGACGTTAGGACATAGGTAAACATGCGCATTCACAAAACGTGCCACTGCTCCTTTACATCCAATTGACACAAATGTAAACGCTTAAAAATGATTAATGCTACAACTTCACCGAGTGTTTAATTTTCTTTATATTCTCTGTCTTTGTCTCACAAATTCCACAGTGACCTAATACTTTGTGCGCCACAGGTGCCATGTACATGTCGTTAGGATATCACTATAGTTCGTTTTCTCCTGTGAGGTTACGATAACAATATTCATTTCAGTGTGTGGTTTCGGTACTGGATTATGTGCAAATATCTTCTTTTTCTTTGTCCCAAAACATGACCCTTGGTAACTTGTAGCTTCAGATATAATGTGACTCTATATTACCTTCACAAAGTGTGAGCTGTGGTAACTTGATGTGGTTCTACATTACCTTCACAAAGTGTGAGCTGTGGTAACTTGATGTGGTTCTACATTACCTTCACAATGTGTGAGCTGTGGTAACTTGATGTGGTTCTACATTACCTTCACAATGTGTGAGCTGTGGTAACTTGATGTGGTTCTACATTACCTTCACAATGTGTGCGCTGTGGTAACTTGATGTGGTTCTACATTACCTTCACAATGTGTGAGCTGTGGTAACTTGATGTGGTTCTACATTACCTTCACAATGTGTGAGCTGTGGTAACTTGATGTTGCACTACATTAATGTATGAGCTGTGGTAACTTGATGTTGCACTACATTAATGTATGAGCTGTGGTAACTTGATGTTGCACTACATTAATGTATGAGCTGTGGTAACTTGATGTTGCACTACATTAATGTATGAGCTGTGGTAACTTGATGTTGCACTACATTAATGTATGAGCTGTGGTAACTTGATGTTGCACTACATTAATGTATGAGCTGTGGTAACTTGATGTTGCACTACATTAATGTATGAGCTGTGGTAACTTGATGTTGCACTACATTAATGTATGAGCCGTGGTAACTTGATGTTGCACTACATTAATGTATGAGCTGTGGTAACTTGATGTTGCAGTGCAGTACCTTCATGAAGTGTGA
>CM065735.1:2779027-2784027 GCA_033310375.1 Conus canariensis
AGACCCTAGCGTCCTTTTTTCTGCTTGTTGGATTTCCTTGTATCAGACCCTAGCGTCCTTTTTTCTGCTTGTTGGATTTCCTTGTATCAGACCCCAGTGTCCTTTTTTCTGCTTGTTGGATTTCCTTGTGTCACACCCTAGCGTCCTTTTCTGCTAGTAGGATTTCCTAGTATCAGACCCCAGTGTCCTTTTTTCTGCTAGTAGGATTTCCTAGTATCAGACCCTAGTGTCCTTTTTTCTGCTAGTAGGATTTCCTAGTATCAGACCCTAGTGTCCTTTTTTCTGCTAGTAGGATTTCCTAGTATCAGACCCCAGTGTCCTTTTTTCTGCTAGTAGGATTTCCTAGTATCAGACCCCAGTGTCCTTTTTTCTGCTAGTAGGATTTCCTAGTATCAGGTCATAGTGTCCTTTTCTGCTAGTTGGATTTAATAATAATAATAATAATAATGTATGGATTTTATATAGCGCAATTCTTGGGATCAACTCATTGCGCTCAGCACACACTCAAACACTCGCACTAACATGTGTTCACACACACACACACACACACACACCCCTACTGACACAGGCGCACTTATCAAGTTCATCGGTTCAAGCGTAAACAATACAGTTATGCATGCAGTACATAAAAAGTCAGGTCATAATAATAGACACAGCATTCAGATATTATGGTTGAAGAAGGCTTTCCTAAAGAAGTATGTTTTTAACTCTGACTTGAATTTAGATAATGTAGGCAGGTCACGTAAGCTGTCAGAAAGAGAATTCCAAAGAGTGGGCGCACTAAAGCTAAATGCTCTCTCACCGACTGTCTTTAACGAGCGCCTAGGAATGTTCAGAAGTTTTTGAGAAGATGAGCGAAGAGACCGAGAAGTTTGATAGGTGGACAGAGAAGCAGAAAGATACTGTGGGAGTGTCCCATCAAAGAAACGATAGGCAAAAACTGCGATATTGAACTGCCATCGATATTTGATGGGAAGCCAGTGGATTTCCTAGTATCAGACCCCAGTGTCCTTTTTTTCTGCTAGTAGGATTTCCTAGTATCAGGTCATAGTGTCCTTTTCTGCTAGTTGGATTTCCTAGTATCAGACCCCAGTGTCCTTTTTTTCTGCTAGTAGGATTTCCTTGTACAAGATTCTAGTGTCGTCCTTTTTTCTGCTTCTTGGATTTCCTTGTACAAGACCCTTGTGTCAAAACGCGTTGCGTCTGCACGGTTACTGGCAAGTTCATGGCTGTTTGTTCCATTGGCTTGCAGATCTAATGGTCTGCTTTTTCTTGTTTGTTTGTTTGTCTGTCTGTCTGTTTGTGTTAAGTTCGTTGCTTTTCTAACATTTGCGTCCTCAGCACTTTCCCCAGCCTGTCTGTGTCTTCTGACCTCCCCAGTTGTGCTGGAAACAGGACCCCCCCCCCTCCCCCCTCTCCAATCTTCAGCCCCAGCACTTTCCCCAGCCTGTCTGTCTGTGTCTTCTGACCTCCCAGTGCTGCTGGAAACAGGACCCCTCCCAATCTTCAGCCCCAGCACTTTCCCCAGCCTGTCTGTCTGTGTCTTCTGACCTCCCCAGCGCTGCTGGAAACAGGACCCCTCAAAATCTTCAGCCCCAGCACTTTCCCCAGCCTGTCTGTCTGTCTGTGTCTTCTGACCTCCCCAGTGTTGCTGGAAACAGGACCCCTCCCAGTCTTCAGCCCCAGCACTTTCCCCAGCCTGTCTGTCTGTGTCTTCTAACCTCCCCAGTGTTGCTGGAAACAGGACCCCTCCCAGTCTTCAGCCCCAGCACTTTCCCCAGCCTGTCTGTCTGTGTCTTCTGACCTCCCCAGTGCTGCTGGAAACAGGACCCCTCAAAATCTTCAGCCCCAGCACTTTCCCCAGCCTGTCTGTCTGTCTGTGTCTTCTGACCTCCCCAGTATTGCTGGAAACAGGACCCCTCCCAGTCTTCAGCCCCAGCACTTTCCCCAGCCTGTCTGTCTGTGTCTTCTGACCTCCCCAGTGTTGCTGGAAACAGGACCCCTCCCAGTCTTCAGCCCCAGCACTTTCCCCAGCCTGTCTGTCTGTGTCTTCTGACCTCCCCAGTACTGCTGGAAACAGGACCCCTCCCAGTCTTCAGCCCCAGCACTTTCCCCAGCCTGTCTGTCTGTGTCTTCTGACCTCCCCAGTACTGCTGGAAACAGGACCCCTCCCAGTCTTCAGCCCCAGCACTTTCCCCAGCCTGTCTGTCTGTGTCTTCTGACCTCCCCAGTACTGCTGGAAACAGGACCCCTCCCAGTCTTCAGCCCCAGCACTTTCCCCAGCCTGTCTGTCTGTGTCTTCTGACCTCCCCAGTACTGCTGGAAACAGGACCCCTCCCAGTCTTCAGCCCCAGCACTTTCCCCAGCCTGTCTGTCTGTGTCTTCTGACCTCCCCAGTGCTGCTGGAAACAGGACCCCTCCCAGTCTTCAGCCCCAGCACTTTCCCCAGCCTGTCTGTCTGTGTCTTCTGACCTCCCCAGTGCTGCTGGAAACAGGACCCCTCCCAGTCTTCAGCCCCAGCACTTTCCCCAGCCTGTCTGTCTGTGTCTTCTGACCTCCCCAGTGCTGCTGGAAACAGGACCCCTCCCAGTCTTCAGCCCCAGCACTTTCCCCAGCCTGTCTGTCTGTGTCTTCTGACCTCCCCAGTGCTGCTGGAAACAGGACCCCTCCCAGTCTTCAGCCCCAGCACTTTCCCCAGCCTGTCTGTCTGTGTCTTCTGACCTCCCCAGTACTGCTGGAAACAGGACCCCTCCCAGTCTTCAGCCCCAGCACTTTCCCCAGCCTGTCTGTCTGTGTCTTCTGACCTCCCCAGTACTGCTGGAAACAGGACCCCTCCCAGTCTTCAGCCCCAGCACTTTCCCCAGCCTGTCTGTCTGTGTCTTCTGACCTCCCCAGTAGCTGCTGGAAACAGGACCCCTCCCAGTCTTCAGCCCCAGCACTTTCCCCAGCCTGTCTGTCTGTGTCTTCTGACCTCCCCAGTCTGCTGGAAACAGGACCCCTCCCAGTCTTCAGCCCCAGCACTTTCCCCAGCCTGTCTGTCTGTGTCTTCTGACCTCCCCAGTACTGCTGGAAACAGGACCCCTCCCAGTCTTCAGCCCCAGCACTTTCCCCAGCCTGTCTGTCTGTGTCTTCTGACCTCCCCAGTTTGCTGGAAACAGGACCCCTCCCAGTCTTCAGCCCCAGCAATGCAGGGAGCCCCAGGTCTCTCCCGATCGTGCCACCGCCAGATGTGGATGCTGATTAGGGGCCCTAGTGTGTCGTTCCCATCAAGATTGAAGGAAGAGAGGCGGGGAGGGAGAGAGAGACGAGGGGAGGGAGAGAGAGAGTGAGTGAAAGAGAGAGAGAAAGAGGGAGAGGAAAAAGAAAGAGGGGGTGAGAGAGAGAGAATGAGAGAGGGAGAGAGGGGGGAGAGAGAGAGAAAAGGGACGAAACAGAAAGGGTGGAAAGATGGGGGGAGAAAGACAGAAGTAGAGAGAGAGAGAGAGAGACAGACAGACAAGACAGACAGACAGACAGAGAGAGAGAGAATTATTATTTTATTACAAACTAAAGCTTGCAGCTTTTAGGTCCATTGTACAAAATGTCAAAACGAGACAGTTAAAGAATGAATGCACATGATTTTGACATGTGTACTTGTATCTGATTTCATTTTCAATAAACTATCATTGATAAATTTCGTGTGACGAACTATATATTTATTTCTAACAACAGTTATTAATCTGACAGTAAATGGTTATGATATGAACTGATGACAGAGAGAGAGAAAAAGAGAGCAAGAGAGAGAGAGAGAGAGAGAGAGAGAGAGCAAGAGAGAGAGAGAGAGAGAGAGAGAGAGGATGGAGGGAGAGAAGGAGGGAGAAAGATAATGACACAGAGACAGAACAAGACAGAAAAAAGAAATATCTTCCGCTCGGCTCCCACATCTGGAAAGACACACTCTAAACCTACGACCCCCAACAACCGCCCAACCAACTAATGCCGCCCTTTGTGTTCCAAAGCCAAACGCTACATTCAAACAAATGCCGCCCTTTGTGTTCCAAAGCCAAACGCTACATTCACTCTGTGAACAACATGGCACGCTGGAAGCAGTCGCAGCCAAACAGATGAACGGAACAACACGATGGCCGAGCGGTCCCAGAGTTGGACTCTCAGTCTCACAGTGGCGGGTTCGGATCCTGGGGTCGTTGGGTAATTGGAAGGACGTGAACACTTGCTGACTCCCTGAAGCTCATTCACCAGGGGATGGACAAACGCAGACATGTCCTCTAGGATCATGCCGTGATCCCTGTGCACTTCAGGAACCCCGGACAGTCTACAACCAGCGTGCGTCTGGAAACTTGTAGAGGAGATGGGCCCCGTCAAGCATCACCGTTTTCCCGATGAACTGCCGTGATGGAGAGTACCATCTTGGTCTTTCTCCGGCTGGAACATCGTTTGTGAGATTTTCTTTTTGTTGTTGTTGTTGTTGTTTTCCTTTTCGTTCTTTCCTTTCTTCCCTCTTTTCTTCTTTGCTTTCTTCCTTCTTTCCTTCTTTCTTCTTCTCTCCTTTCCTCCTTCTTTCCTTTTCCACCAGTTGTGAGGTCGTTTTTTCTTTCTTGTTTTCCTTTTCGTTCTTTGCTTTCTTCCTTCTTCTTTTCTTCTTTCCTTTCTTCCTTCTTCTTTTCGTTCTTTCCTTTCTTCCCTCTTTTTTTCTTCTCTTTTCCTCCTTCTTCTTTTCTTCTTTCCTTTCTTCCTTCTTCTTTTCTTCTTCCTTTCCTCCTTCTTCTTTTCTTCTTTCCTTTCTTCCTTCTTCTTTTCTTCTTCCTTTCCTCCTTCTTCTTTTCTTCTTCCTTTCCTCCTTCTTCTTTTCTTCTTTCCTTTCTTCCTTCTTCTTTTCTTCTTCCTTTCTTCCTTCTTCTTTTCTTCTTTCCTTTCTTCCTTCTTCTTTTCTTCTTCCTTTCCTCCTTCTTTTCTTCTTTCCTTTCTTCCTTCTTTCCTTTTCCACCAGTTGTATTGGTTTT
>CM065735.1:2789027-2804027 GCA_033310375.1 Conus canariensis
GAGAGAGAGAGAGAGAGAGAGAGAGAGAGAGAGAGAGAGTCTTGTTCAATATTCCGACCACTGATCCTTGGGATCAGCTCCCCGCCGACTAAAGGGAAGCAACTACGTCGTTATTGATCAGAACAGTCGCTGACGGCTCAGCCATCTGAGAGGTACCAACACTGCGCGACTGTCCGATAGGTCAATAGCCATTCAGAGCGGCCAACACTTCACCACTGTCCGATAGGTCAACAGCCATTCAGCGGCCAACACTTCACCACTGTCCGATAGGTCAACAGCCATTCAGCGGCCAACACTGAGCGACTGTCCGATAGGTCAATAACCATTCAGCGGCCAACACTGAGCGACTGTCCGATAGGTCAACAGCCATTCAGCGGTCAACACTGAGCGACTGTCCGACAGGTCAACAGCCATTCAGCGCCCAACACTGAGCGACTGTCCGATAGGTCAATAGCCATTAAGCGGCCAACACAGAGCGACTGTCCGATAGGTCAACAGCCATTCAGAGGCCAACACTTCACCACTGTCCGATAGGTCAACAGCCATTCAGCGGCCAACACTTCACCACTGTCCGTTAGGTCAATAGTCATTCAGCGGCCAACACTGTGGGACTGTCTGATAGGTCAAGAGTCATTCAGCGGCCAACACTTCACCACTGTCCGATAGGTCAATAGCCATGCAGCGGCCAACACTTCACCACTATCCGATAGGTCAATAGCCATTCAGCGGTCAACACTGAGCGACTGTCCGATAGGTCAATAGTCATTCAGCGGTCAACACTTACCACTGTCCGATAGGTCAACAGCCATTCAGCGGCCAACACTGAGCGACTGTCCGATAGGTCAATAGCCATTCAGCGGCCAACACTGACCGACTGTCCGATAGGTCAACAGCCATTCAGCGGTCAACACTGAGCGACTGTCCGATAGGTCAACAGCCATTCAGTGGCCAGCACTGAGCGACTGTCCGATAGGTCAACAGCCATTCAGCGGTCAACACTGAGCGACTGTCCGATAGGTCAATAGCCATTCAGCGGCCAACACAGCACGACTGTCCGATAGGTCAACAGCCATTCAGCGGCCAACACTGAGGGACTGTCTGATAGGTCAAGAGTCATTCAGCGGCCAACACTTCACCACTGTCCGATAGGTCAACAGCCATTCAGAGGCCAACACAGAGCGACTGTCCGATAGGTCAATAGCCATTCAGCGGCCAACACTGAGCGACTGTCCGATAGGTCAATAGCCATTCAGCGGCCAACACTTCACCACAGTCCGATAGGTCAATAGCCATTCAGCGGCCAACACTTCACCACTATCCGATAGGTCAATAGCCATTCAGCGGCCAACACTGAGCGACTGTCCGATAGGTCAATAGCCCGTTGGCTGCCCACGGTGCAGCGTTGACCTCTGTCTCTCCAGCCATCCCATTTGAGGCTTCAACCGGCCTGTCTTCTAGCGACACAGAACGTTATCGTCGTATGTTAAAGACCCTTACGTCCCCCCCCCCCCCCCCACCACCACCACCACCACACACACACACACACACACACACACACTCATTTACTCGTTCAAATATCATCTGACAGGATTAAATCATTTGTCGTCAGATTAGGAATAGTCGTCAGATTAAAAAAAAAGAATGGTATAATCTAGAACAATGACGCCAACTGTATGAGTTCCACAGAATAAAGTCTCTTCGCCTTACGGCGACTGGGTCTTCATTCATTTGGACTGGTCCATGAGCATTGCGGTATTTCAATCTCAGCTGCCTTGATAACAGCGAAATCTCCCCGAATAGTTTGGATTCGTGCTTCCGACTGGTGGAATATAATGAACTGTCGGTGTAAAGGTATGGAGTTATGGGGGAAAAGCTGATATTTGATAAGCTCTCTCCCTCTCTCTCTTCACTACGTATCACAACACTGACAGCATAATGGCACTGATACCCAGTGTCCTAACATGGCAGCTGGAAAAGTCACAGGGGGGACACGCGCGTCCAACTGGTTCAGGACAGCCATTGGCTGGTGTGCGTAAGGGATATTTACTTCCTGTCCACATGATTGACATTTTGGCAAGTGGAATGGACACCGCTCGTGCTTGATTTCATCAAGTTTGAGTGGTCTTGCTGAGCCACTCTTGGCTGCACGGCTCAGATTGAGACAAAGACCTTTCCTTCCATAAAATACCAAGAAAAGGAATACATGATGAACGGACAGATGCACTGTTATGGAAGATCTGTCACCATTTGTCTGCACACAGAAGCCTCCGTTGTTCTAGAGTCAATACCATCAGCCATTTGGTACAGACGAAACCGACCAACAGAAACGCACCTTGTACAGATGCAGGATACTCTTTAACATCCGCTGCCACATTCATAACACGTTGAATGTTCACTTCATAAAACCGTGTTCAGCCAATTCTACGGATCCATCGCACCAAAGACCTGTTCGGCCCAGACACAGCCACGATTTGCTGGCATCGTTTCACATATTGCTGTTTAGGATAACGTATCTTCTGTCTGTATTTGATTTGCTGGCATCGTTTCACACATTGCTGTTTAAGATAATGTATCGTCTGTCTGTATTTGATTTGCTGGCATCGTTTCACACATTGCTGTTTAAGATAACGTATCTTCTGTCTGTATTTGATTTGCTGGCATCGTTTCACACATTGCTGTTTAAGATAACGTATCTTCTGTCTGTATTTGATTTGCTGGCATCATTTCACACATTCCTGTTTCAGATAGCGTATCTTCTGTCTGTATTTGCGTTGTGCTGTTTCTACTGTACTGTTTCAGTCTTCTTTGTCATCATTTTGCTGACCATTGCCAACAATTGAAAAAAATGACTCATTAGGAAGAACACCATCCACTGATATGTTACTAATATCCATGTTTGAGAAACAGTGCTCTCTCTCTCTCTCTCTCTCTCCTCTCTCTCTCTTATATTATATGTTCGACTTGTCTCAGCCACATACTCCACACAGCGAACTTGATGACGGACGACACGGCCCTGTCCGCCACTTCACAAAGGGCCTTCCGTCCCCTGCATGTGGACAGGCCTTTATCAATGCCACACACTGTCCTTGACTTTAAAGTCTTCGGCTGAGGAGTTGTCTGTTGATGTGTTCCTGTTTTAGCACGGTTTTCCCATAGCTTCGGCTGAGGAGTTGTCTGTTGATGTGTTCCTGTTTTAGCACGGTTTTCCCCTGGCCTCTACAGACATTGAGAGTGTGTGGACGATCGGACCTGTCCATGGTGTTCCCACACCGGAAACCTTTCGTCTACACTGCAGGCTACTGTATCTAAAGTCAAAGAGTGGGACTGCGTTGTCGCTGATAATCAGATGTAGAATTGATCTCTCTCATTCTTTCATAGACAAGATGTAACTGGTGGTATGTCAGAATAACTCCCCTGGAGTCAAACTGAAACACAGAGGGAGTTGGTTGTTTGTATTCTAGTTTAACTCCCGGGGAGTTAAAATTTACAAATGAACACTTTAACTCCCTGGGAGTTAAACCATTCGGGGAGTTAAAACTTTTCGTTACACCGGGAACATTCTTCGATGATACGAGTTTCCACGCTTTAGTCCGAATCGGGATCGTGACCAAGCGGTTTTCCTCACTGTTTGACCGTTCTCCTTGCACACACTTAGCGTGAGTTACAACGTGACGTCTGGCATACACACAACGTCTAACGTACACGTGACATGTGCATGTATTTCATCTGTTATCCATCGAAGATAAACTCAGTATAAGTATATGTCTACTAAATAATCAAAATGATCTTATCGTTGTGAACGGAAAGTATCAATTGGTGATTTACTACATGCCAACATTTCTAGCTGCTGCAGTTTCAAAGAGGTCATACAAGTGAAAGCATGTATCACGTGCGTTTGACGCGCGTGCGGCGATGCCTAATAGCTGGAAACTATGTTACGTGTCTAATAACAGGAAACTATGTTAGTCGTTCATGCCCTTGGCCGCAAAATGAGTGAAGGCATGTGTACTCTCTCTCTCTCTCTCTCTCTCTCTCTCTCTCTCTCTCACACACACACACACACACACACACACTCTCTCTCTCTCTCTCTCTCTCTCTCTCTCTCTCTCTCTCTGATTCACCGCAGCGTTACTCTCTGTCCTTCACCTTCCTGACCGGAATCCGCGCGGGCGGAAGGCCCTGCCTACTGGATCGAGAGAATGTGATTAACCGGCAGAGCAATGCCACGTTCTCGGAGTGCTGGAACTGTCCATGTGCAGCCGGATGCTCCCGCTGAGATGCCAGGAGCCCTGCCGGTCCGTCTTGTGGGAGTGGAGAAACAGACGGCGCTGAACTGGGCCAGCAGCATGATGTTTCCTGTTTTCCCTCTGACCTACTTTTCTAGGACATTGTTTTCCAAGCTGTTTCGCAGGTGAGTACACCTCATGACGTGCTTACCTCTGGCGGAATAGTCTTGAGGTGCTTACCTCTGGCAGAATAGTCTTGAGGTGCTTACCTCTGGCGGAATAGTCTTGAGGTGCTTACCTCTGGCAGAATAGTCTTGAGGTGCTTACCTCTGGCGGAATAGTCTTGAGGTGCTTACCTCTGGCGGAATAGTCTTGAGGTGCTTACCTCTGGCGGAATAGTCTTGACGTGCTTACCTCTGGCGGAATACTCTTGGCATCATGAGCCAAGGCACGGCGCTGCTGTTAGTCTGGTGACTACGGCTCGTTTGACAGTCCAATGACAGAACCGGACAGCGCTGCTGTTAGTCTGGTGACTACGGCTCGTTTGACAGTCCAATGACAGAGAACCGGACAGCACTGCTGTTAGTCTGGTGACTACAGCTCGTTTGACAGTCCAATGACGGAACCAGACAGCGCTGCTGTTAGTCTGGTGACTACGGGTCGTTTGACAGTCCAATGACAGAGAACCGGACAGCACTGCTGTTAGTCTGGTGACTATGGGTCGTTCGACAGTCAGTGACAGAGAACCGGACAGCACTGCTGTTAGTCTGGTGACTACGGGTCGTTTGACAGTCCAATGACAGAGAACCGGACAGCGCTGCTGTTAGTCTGGTGACTACAGGTCGTTTGACAGTCCAATGACAGAACCGGACAGCACTGCTGTTGGTCTGGTGACTACGGCTCGTTTGACAGTCCAATGACAGAACCGGACAAGCTCACTTCGGTGGTCTTCACATGTCAGAGTCTTGTGTCGGGTCGAGTTCTTCCGGCGCAGTAGTGAAGACTGAAAGAAGCAGGCACAACAGAAGCCGGGCTGGTGGATCTCACCGACACTCAGCTTTGGTCTTCAGTCCTCTAACGCAGGGGTGCAGTGCAAACCATGCACCAAGTGACACTTTGCTGTGGTCTCATGTGGCGAGGCTTTAATTAAAACCCTCTTGCATTTGTTTCGTCCGTATCCGGCCGCTCTGTTTGTCTCCCCTGGTGTTCGTTACGGCCGCAACCGGCTACACATGCTGCGTTACTTTCCCTCACACACTGCGACCTTGTTTGAAGTCAAGGCTGGCCAAAATAAATGGGCATCCCTGAGAGGTGTCCAATGAAATCTTAGCAGTAGTATGGGGTGTGGGAAACGATTCATTCACACAGACTAGGGTCGTGAACTGACTGCATTCAACTGATTTCTCAAAAATACGAATACTAGGAGCAATGTTGGATTGGAAAATGCAAATGCAAGAAGGTTTTAAAGAAACACCTGTGACATCGTCGTTGCTGTGTCTGGATGTCTCTGGGATGACCATTTCCCCGTGACACAGTGTGTGTGCCACAGGCCCAAATCGTATTCCCGCTTTCGGTAAATCCTGTGCCAGTAGTTTCCTTTTTTCTGCCACACTTTTGACTCTGCTTTAAAAAAAATCTTGCTGTATTATCGTCTATTTTCCCCCCTTTGTTTTTGTGGCCTGGTGACTTCTCGTTGTCCTAGAAAGTGTGTGATCTTTCTTTTCGCGTTACAGCTTACAACAGAACCGCCCTTTCTCTATGGCGAGTACGAATTGACAATTTTCAATTCAATTTCAACTGTTCTGGGAAGAATCTACGTGATCATTCTGAAGACTGCTTACACTTTTTTAAGGCAGTTCTGCCACATTTTGTCATTTCTAGTTAATCCTAACATTGTTTTTAACATGGGGGTGAAATATCATACAGAATGGCTGAATCCCTCAGCACTCCCAGGTTAGTCCCCCTCAGAGATGCTGACAGTTTATCACCATGTAATAAATTGTTGTGTTGGCTTGTTTATGTTTGTTTTCACAAAAGTTTTTTTTTTTTTTTTACTTTCACTAAAGCGGTAAATGTGGAATGGGGGATAGTATTTGGTCGCGGTGTGTGTGTGTGTGTGTGTGTGCGTGCGTGCGTGCGTGCGTGCGTGCGTGCGTGCGTGCGTGCGTGCGTGCGTGCGTGCGTACGTGCCTGCGTGCGTGTGTGTGTCTGTGTGTATGCGTGCGTGTTCCTACGTGCTATAGTACATTAATACATTACATCAATACAGCATTCACACATCTAGATGGCCGTCTAAAGACCGAAGTACATTGTAGTTGTGTAGTAGTTTACATCAACACAATATTCATGCATCTGGATGGCCGTCTAAAGACCAAAGTACATTGTAGTAATTTACATCCACACAATATCCACACATCTAGATGGCCGTCTAAAGACCAAAGTACATTGTAGTAATTTACATCCACACAATATCCACACATCTAGATGGCCGTCTAAAGACCGAAGTACATTGTAGTTGTGTAGTAGTTTACATCAACACAATATTCATGCATCTGGATGGCCGTCTAAAGACCAAAGTACATTGTAGTAATTTACATCCACACAATATCCACACATCTAGATGGCCGTCTAAAGACCAAAGTACATTGTAGTAATTTACATCAACACAATATCCTTACATCTTGATGGCCGTTTCAAGACCAAAGAACATTGTAGCAGTTTACATCAACACAACATTCTCACTTCAGGACGGTCGCCTAAAGACCAAAGCTCATTGTAGTACTTTATATTAACATAAAGTTCACACATCTAGATGGTCGCCTAAAGACAAAACTCATTGCAGTTCTTTATATCAACATAACATTCACACATCTAGATGGTCGCCTAAAGACCAAAGCTCATTGTAGTACTTTATATTAACATAAAGTTCACACATCTAGATGGTCGCCTAAAGACAAAACTCATTGCAGTTCTTTATATCAACATAACATTCACACATCTAGATGGTCGCCTAAAGACCAAAGCTCATTGTAGTACTTTATATTAACATGTCATGCACACATCCACACGGCTGCCTTAGCATAGCATAGCACCTCAAATCAACACTATGCTCGCATATACAGACGTCCAGCTAAAGGCCCACATACACTGTAGTAGTTCAATGTTACACTCACACATCCAGACAGCCACTTAAAGGCCCAGATACACTGTAGTAGTTCAACATAATATTCACACATCCAGACGGCCAGCTAAAGGCCCAGATACACTGTAGTAGTTCAACATAATATTCACACATCCAGACGGCCAGCTAAAGGCTCAGTTACACTGTAGTAGTTCAACATAATATTCACACATCCAGATGGCCAGCTAAAGGCCCAGATACATTGTAGTAGTTCAACATAATATTCACACATCCAGACGGCTAGCTAAAGGCCCAGATACACTGTAGTAGTTCAACATAATATTCACACATCCAGATGGCCAGCTAAAGACTCAGATACATTGTAGTAGTTCAACATAATATTCACACATCCAGACGGCCAGCTAAAGGCCCAGATACACTGTAGTAGTTCAACATAACGTTCACACACCCAGACGGCCAGCTAAGGGCCCATATACACTGTAGTACAACATAAAGTTCACATGTCCAATGGCCACCTAAAGTCCGCCTTACACAATGACAATCTACTTCAACATGATATCATTCTTTTCAATCCACCAGTAAATGAGTAAGTGACACCACCGCATCTAACATCCACATAATACTCACAGATCCAGATGGCCAGCTAATGGACACATTACGCAATGGCACCCTACATTTACACGGTACATACACATCCTAAAGGTGCACTGCATTTGTGGAACCTTACATCTGCTTAATACTCACACATCTATACGGCCGCCTAAAGACCACATTATATTATATCACCACTTGACCTCCTAAAGACTACACTACACTGTATCACCTTACATCCACACATCACGGCCGCCTAAAGGCCACATTACATTATATCACCACTTTACCCCCTATAGACTACACTACATTGTATCACCTTACATCCACACATCACGGCCGCCTAAAGGCCACATTACATTATATCACCACTTTACCCCCTAAAGACTACACTACACTGTATCACCTTACATCCACACCACATCATGGCCACCTAATGGCCACATTACATTATATCACCACTTTACCCCCTAAAGACTACACTACACTATATCACCTTACATCCACAACACATCATGGCCACCTAAAGGCCACATTACATGGTAGCATCTAACACCCGCACCGAAGACCGTCCACTTGTGTACCCTCTGTGTTATACTCACACTTCCACATCGCTCCACCTTGACTCCCCAGGGATCAGTGGCGTCGTCTAAGGAGGCCTACACAGGGTGGGGAGGGAAAACCAAACAGAAAGCCGTCAAACACTGACTAGTCATGCACACTAAACACGCCGTCAAGCACTGACTAGTCATGCACACTAAACAATCAGCCGTACCTTTCAGGTTATACGAACAGCTGAAAGGGTGAACTCCAACGCTGTTAAACTGCACAAAACAACACTTATAAAGGAACTCCCAACGCTGATAAGATACTGAGAGGGCACAGGCACTGAAATAAGTCCAAATGCACGAACAACGATGGGGCTTCACATCAAAATAATGTTGAAACAGAAATCTTGAGGGTTGCACACACATACACGAACAATTTAAACATTCACAGAGTACATCCACACATTACACGTCTTATGATATAATATTCATGCAAACAACAAATACAACAATAGCCAACAACATTCAAAATTTGGGGGAAGACGATGAAGTATCTGTTGAAAAAAGGACAAAGATCTAGCGTCACAAGTATGCATGCATTTAAGGTTTTCTCTTCTTTTTTTTCTCTCTTCTTTTTCGTAACCAAAATATTTGTGTATGGAATATGCACAGAAAATTTACTGCCTAAGCGACATGTCATACGAAACACATTCGTTTATGACGCGAAACTTGTAGCAAATTTGCTTCCTTTCCAGTGCAGATAATCAATGCGCGCTTTAAACATCAAGGCTTTCGATCAGAAAGACAAGGCACTCTAATCAGCAAAAAGTTTTCGCCGTGAAACATACGTATTTTCCCTGTTTCTTTTATTTATTAACTTTTCAAAACAACATTTTCACATTCTTATTCGAACAGTTCTTTAAGTTCAATCTAATTTCTGACATGAAGAAGAGCGCCAGTCATCTTTCACCAATCATGACAATCAAAGAAGTGTGTCACTGATGGAAACACACCAAGCTTCATGGTGGCAATCCGTGGGGCTATAAATCGACATTAGCCTACGTCTGCATGCAGTATTAATCCACATTAGCCTATGTCTGCTTGCAGTATTAATCGACATTATCCTACGTCTGCATGCAGTATTAATCGACAGCATGAAGTCGTCGGGAAAACCACGGCCACGACATATGTATAAACATAAAACAGCAACAATAATCCAGAAATAGAGCACTCTCTCACATCATAACACAGACAGCATTCTTGAGACAAAATAAATCGGTTACTGAGTACATCTAAAACTGCACGTAAAAATCAAAAGCGCCATAAAAATCAAACGCTAGACATATACATGATAATCACAGCTAAGGAACACAGCCAATCTACTAACAACCAGTTGAGTTCACGCCATCAAATTCCAGTCATCAAAAACGAAGATTGCCATCTGCCAGGGGAAGCTACTCACATTTCCACTCTCTCGACGCGAATACCCCATGGGTCAGTGCATTCATCAAGACTTGTCTGGAAGATCCCAAAGGCAGGATTGACACAAATGAATGAATGAAAAAAATGAATCATTTAACAAATAAAAGAACGACTTGAATATGAAAAGTATATCGGGCTTTTTTTAAAAATCCAGTTTGATACCTCATTTTGCGTTAAGAGACTAGAATTTTTCACCAGAAACAACAAAATGATAAATTAGCGATTGACTGAAAGAAACAATCAATCGAACCAAAGTCAATTCACTTGAATTTAATGCTTTCTCCTACACTTAGCACTGACGAAATAACGAGAATTGTTTTGTTTTGAAATTCATATATGTCCCAACCACGTATTTTGACAAATTAAATTGAACCCTCAACCCCTCTATTGGACCATTCCTAAATGATTCTTTTCTTGGTCAGAACATTTGCTGTCTATGTAGCCGTGTATTAAAGGTACAGGTTTATCTTTCCCAGTTATCTTTGTTACTTCTCCATTCTGACGGTAAATGTCCACGTCATGAAAAAAAGTCCAAAGAATATGTATTGGGCTGCGTAGTTTAATTTTTAGTACTTCTTTTCTACTATGATTCGATGATTATTAATCATATCACTATTTTTGTTGGTATTCTGGGCTAGTCATGTTCAGCACTGCCTCACAGAAGAGTCCAGGCTTCAGTTTTTATAGACTTGCAGACTGGGAATCATACTGTGGTCTATTTGCACCCAGTTCGAAGACATAAGTGACTGTTCGCCCTTTGTATTTATTGTCCTGAATGCTAATCCTGTCTGAAGAAGATCACATAGACCCAAACGCGTTGTGTTTACTTTGCAGTTTGTATATTCATTCGTTTGGCGGTGCAGTAACTCTGTATCAAGGTCAATAAACTGGAATTCTCTTTCCCATGCACGATAAGAACTGCGAAAGTAACATTCCGTAAAAGAAAAACGAAACTCCGCATACCATTAAACTTCGTCTCATGAACTAGCTCTGTTGAAGACACTTCACCAACAACATTGCTCACATTCAAAACATCAGCTCTTCAAACAAATGACAAACAAGTCATTCCTGAACCAAACCTTCGGTTCTCAAGAATGCACATACTTTGATTCAACAGAATAATTTGTTTCCTGGTCTTCGGTATTGCATGTTTCTATAAGTTCGTCAGATCTGGAGGTCAACCAAATTGACCATCAAGTACAATGAGACTATGAAAAAAAAAATATTGTAACCAGATAGAGGTAAATAAGATCAAATCAGAAAAAGTTGGATGAATGAACGAGCGTAATTCAACCATTTATTCAGCAAAAGATAGTACAGTGCTGTCCCTCAGAAAAAAACAAAAACAAAAACAAAAACTTAAGATCCTGTGTGCAGCGTTTTGCAAGCGCAGGTAAAAGTACCCACGGCACCACAGAAGCTGCCGCCGGAATTGTTGTGCAGACACGCGCAGTCTGCTGGGTAAACCACAGACACAGGCAGACAGACAATAGTGTGGAACTGTACCGTGGCGACACATGGCACTCTGCTGGGTAAACCACAGACATAGGCAGACAGACAATAGTGTGGAACTGTACCGTGGCGACACCTGGCACGCAGTCTGCTGGGTAAACCACAGACACAGGCAGACAGACAATAGTGTGGAACTGTACCGTGGTGACACCTGGCACTCAGTCTGCTGGGTAAACCACAGACACTGGCAGACAGACAATAGTGTGGAACTGTACTGTGGCGACACCTTCTCCCAGGGAAGCCCTCAGCCCAAATTCAACGCAGAGAAGACGGTAGAGACGATGAAGTGAAGCAACATCACACAAAAACAAGATAGTTATTTGTTCTTGTTTTCGACAAATAAAAACAGCAGCCAGAACGTCAACACAGCAACATCAACATCAACAAAGGAGACACAATGAAACCTTTTTTTCTTGTTCATACACTTAGGGGGGTTGTGAATGTCAAGTTCGCGTGACGAACTTTTTTGTGTCCTCCCAATATCTGCTTTTTTGTCTGGGGTGCCTCAGTGGTGTATTAACCATATACCAGCGACCAAAGCACTCCTCTAGGGAATCACACTGCCCCTGGCATGTGGTACCAGTCATGAACAAACTCCTTTTTTCACCCCTATTCCACTGCAGGGGTTTTTGACGGGCTGGACGCTCCCGGGAAGTGTAATCTCAAGTGTTTAGACGTCGGGTTTTGTTTGTTTTGGTTTTTGTGCCTCTCCCTCTTTCCACAGCCTCTCTCTCTCTCTCTCTCTCTCTCTCTCTCTCTCTCTCTCTCTCTCTCTCTCTCTCCAGAAAGTGTCTATATTGAAAAATGATTTCTGTCTTCTCTGAGTAATCACAGCCTGCCTTCTACGCCAATCTCCCCCCACCCCCACCCCACCCCAAAATGTGCAAAAATTCAAAATGAAAAAAGTCTCCCTTCTATCTCCTGCCCTTTCTCCCTCTTCCCCTCACCCTCACTTCCCTCATCCCTTCTGTGTCCTCCCTCTCCCATTAACCTACTTCCTCCGTTATCCCCACACGTGCAAATTACACCCTTCAATATCAGGCTTTCTTCACGCCAGACAGATAACTACGAGGATGCACGTGCTTGCTCCCACAGGCTTCAATCGGTTGCCATTGGCCCACATGTCGGTTCACAGACTGACACAAGGGGTGCGTTCAATCTGTACCCCCTTTCCCTACGTTTTGACACTTCTTTCCTCTGTGTGTGTGTGTGTGTGTGTGTGTGTGTGTGTGTGTGTGTGTGTGTGTGTGTGTGTGTGTGTGCTAAACGGCATATGGGAAATGAGTTCAGACTGCAAAATGTTTCCTACGTTGTCTAGCTTCATTCATAATTTCCCAGTGGGAGTGCGTTCAGGCGGCGCCATGTTTCCATACCTTTCCTTATTTTTTCCCCACCTGTGTAGAATTTCATAGATGAAGTGCCTTTAGACTGTAAAACTTCCCCCTGCCGTTTCTTACTCATGTAGACTTTCACAAATGAAGCGCGTTTTGCTGTCCACTCTTCCCCTCCACCCACCTCCCCCGCGGTTTCCCGCTTTTTTCTCCTTACGTCGCTTTACAAACCTTGGTTCCCTCATACTCCAGCTTTGGCGAAACATTCACTGTTATGCACATAGTCTGATGCATCTCAAGTATACGAATTCTTTTTACTTCTTCTTTAACTGTCTGTTGAGTTTATAACGAATGCCATTTTATAAAAATGCAAGTACAAATGATGATGACGATGGTGGTTGTGGTGGTGGTGATATGATGATATGACGATGATGGTGATGATGATGATGGTGATGATGATGATGATGATGATGATAATGATGATCATGACTAATAAAATGACAACAATAAACAAGAAATGGTAACACTATCACAATGATAGTAACGTAATCACAAAGGTCATCACAGTGGCACACGCTGGACGCCCAGCACTTAACGCCACAAGAAGTGTTCCCCACCACATGGCCTGCAGCAATGACCACAGAGGGCATACCATCACCCTCAGCCCAGCACTTAACGCCACAAGAAGTGTTCCCCACCACATGGCTTGCAGCAATGACCACAGAGGGCATACCATCACCCCTCAGCCCAGCACTTAATACCACAAGAAGTGTTCCCCACCACATGGCCTGCAGCAATGACCACAATGGAGATTACAAACCAGGGCATACCATCACCCCTCAGCCCAGCACTTAACGCCACAAGAAGTGTTCCCCACCACATGGCCTTCAGCAATGACCACAATGGAGATTACAAACCAGGGCATACCATCACCCCTCAGCCCAGCACTTAACGCCACAAGAAGTGTTCCACACCACATGGCCTTCAGCAATGACCACAATGGAGAAGACAAACCAGGGCATACCATCACCCCTCAGCCCAGCACTTAACGCCACAAGAAGTGTTCCACACCACATGGCCTTCAGCAATGACCACAATGGAGAAGACAAACCAGGGCATACCATCACCCCTCAGCCCAGCACTTAACGCCACAAGAAGTGTTCCCCACCACATGGCCTGCAGCAATGACCACAGAGGGCATACCATCACCCTCAGCCCAGCACTTAGTGCCACAAGAAGTGTTCCCCACCACATGGCCTGCAGCAATGACCACAGTGGTCATACCATCACCCCTCAGCCCAGCACTTAACGCCACAAGAAGTGTTCCCCACTACATGGCCTGCAGCAATGACCACAGTGGGCATACTATCACCCCTCAGCCCAGCACTTAATGCCACAAGAAGTGTTCCCCACCACATGGCCTGCAGCAATGACCACAACGGAGAAGACAAACCAGGGCATGACAGCACCCCTCAGCCAGATCACTCACTGCTATTCTGTAAAAGCTGCAACGTTCTTGATCGTCGAAAGGAGCACCCCAAAACACTGATACCCTCTTGTGAAAATGCTCTCAACAGGGAGCGACCGTTCTACAGGGGTCGAAAATAGTGTCCAGACAAATGACCCGTCAAAGACTTTTGGGTGGTTGTGGGGAGGGAGTTGTTGTACCGTCAAAGACTTTTGGGTGGTTGTGGGGAGGGAGTCGTTGTACCGTCAAAGACTTTTGGGTGGTTGTGGGGAGGGAGTTGTTGTACCGTCAAAGACTTTTGGGTGGTTGTGGGGAGGGAGTCGTTGTACCGTCAAAGACTTTTGGGTGGTTGTGGGAAGGGAGTTGTTGTACCGTCAAAGACTTTTGGGTGGTTGTGGGGAGGGAGTCGTTGTACCATCAAAGACTTTTGGGTAGTTGTGGGGAGGGAGTCGTTGTACTGTCAAAGTCTTCTGGGTGGTCGTGGGGAGGGAGTCGTTGTACCAGAGAAGTCGTTAAACGGAAGTTTCGATGAACTGCCTGTAGGGAGCGGGGTATAGCACGTGCAGTGGTAACTGGGGCGTCCCATTTCGCAGAGTGGACTTCTGCCATGGGAGTATTGTACAGTCCAGCGATATATGCAAACGGAACGTAATCGTGAACTGAGGGTTTAATTTCAATGCGCGCATTTAATGGTGAAATG
>CM065735.1:2806527-2824027 GCA_033310375.1 Conus canariensis
AGGAAAACAGGACGACATGAGGGAACCCACCAGAGAAGCCACAGCACTACCACTGAATCACTTCTGTCATTCACACACAGAAATATGCGACAGCACAGTTATAACTGAGGTTCTTCTGCACTACCACACGTTCACCATCACGGTCTGACAGAAAGAAAAAGGCAGCTGAGAAGTTTTCCTTGGAGCAAACATTCTAACATCATGAAATTCATGATTTGAAAATAATCAGCAAGATTCCGCAGTGCTGCATAATGATTCCAGACAGAAAACAGCAGGACACACCCGATAAACTCGACACTGGGTAGAATTAAATTTTGAAAAAGGAAAGCCTCTGATAAGATTCTATTTTCATCTGTCGGAGCTCAACTGAAAACATAACTGTATGCCTTCGCTCCACGTCCAACTTTTTCTTTGTTTTTTTGCAGTATGTAGATCATAGAGTGTGTTTTTATTCATCAACTGTCTAGATAAACCAAGGCAAAATATCAGATTATGAGAGAGAGAGAGAGAGAGAGAGAGAGAGAGAGGAGAGAGACAGAGAGAGAGAGACAGAGAGGCAGAATGCTTTTTACCACCACAACCACCATCTCCCCCTATCTCCACACACACACACACACACACACACACACACACACACACACACACAGGTGCGCGCCCAACGGTACCTGCATGAGGTGGCTGATGGCCTCGCGGTCGGCCAGGATCTCGGAGAGGTTCTTGGTGCCCAGCACGTTACGCAGGGTGGTGGCGGCCAACAGTCGCGTGGAGCGGTTGGAGTCCTCCACGTTGGTGATGGACATGGTAGCGTTCTGCACCCTGTAGTACACCACCGCGTCCACTGCCACCGTCACAGAGTCCCTCGTCAGCACCTGGGAGGCAGGGGGAGGGCAGAAAAAACAACAGTGGCATGATTTTCAATGCACGTGACCTCAGGAGAAGAAACGGGTGGTCAGCTTTTGAGGGTACCTCACTTCAGGTGGAAAAACGGGTGGTGAGTTCTAAGGGTACCTGACTTCAGGTTAAGAAATGGGGGTGCTAAGTCTTAACGGGGACCTGACTTAGGTCAAACAGTGGGTGGTAAGTTCTCATTGACTTAGGTCAAACAGTGGGTGGTAAGTTCTCACTGACTCAGGTCAAACAGTGGGTGGTAAGTTCTCACTGACTTAGGTCAAACAGTGGGTGGTAAGTTCTCACTGACTTAGGTCAAACAGTGGGTGGTAAGTTCTCACTGACTCAGGTCAAACAGTGGGTGGTAAGTTCTCATTGACTTAGGTCAAACAGTGGGTGGTAAGTTCTCATTGACTTAGGTCAAACAGTGGGTGGTAAGTTCTCATTGACTTAGGTCAAACAGTGGGTGGTAAGTTCTCATTGACTTAGGTCAAACAGTGGGTGGTAAGTTCTCACTGACTTAGGTCAAACAGTGGGTGGTAAGTTCTCACTGACTTAGGTCAAACAGTTGGGGGTAAGTTCTCAAAGGGGACTTGACTTCAGGCTAAGGAATGGACGGTAAGTTTCAAAGGTAACCTTACTTCAGGCTAAGGAATGGGTGGTACGTTTTAAAGGTAAGCTTATTTCAGCTAAGGAACGGATGGTAAGTTTTAATGGTAACCTAACTTCAGGCTAAGGAATGGATGGTAAGTTTTAATGGTAACCTAACGTCAGGCTAAGGAATGGATGGTAAGTTTTAAAGGTAACCTAACTTCAGGCTAAGGAATGGCTGGTAAGTTTTAAAGGTAAGCTTATTTCAGGCTAAGGAATGGATGGTAAGTTTTAATGGTAACCTTACTTCATGTCAAGGAATGAAAGGTAAGTTTTAAAGGTAACCTTACTTCAGGTCTAGGAATGAAAGGTAAGTTTTAAAGGTAAACTTACTTCAGGTCTAGGAATGAAAGGCAAGTGTTAAAGGTAACCTTACGTCAGGTCAAGGAATGAGTGGTAAGTTTTAAAGGTAACCTTGCGTCAGGTCAGGGAATGAGTGGTAAGTTTTAAAGGTAACCTTACTTTATGTCAAAGAATGGAAGGGTGGCAAGTTTTACAGGGTATCTGACCTGAAGAGAACAAACGGGTGGTAAGTTTTACAGGAGATCAGAACTGAAGAGAACAAACGGGTGGCAAGTTTTACAGGGACCAGACCTTAAGTGAACAAACGGGTGGCAAGTTTTACAGGGACCAGACCTTAAGTGAACAAACGGGTGGCAAGTTTTACAGGGACCAGACCTTAAGTGAACAAACAGGTGGCAAGTTTTACAGGGACCTGACCTGAAGAGAACAAAAGGGTGGCAAGTTTTACAGGGGACCTGACCTTAAGTGAACAAACGGGTGGCAAGTTTTGAAGGAAGCCTGACGTCAGGTACACAAGCAGGTAGCAATTCAAAGAGGACCTGACCTTAGGTCAAAATATGGGTGGCAATATGAAGAAATGTTGACTGCTGTACCTTTTCCATATAACTTGAAAATATAAAGGTAAAGAAAGTTATATGGGTGGCAAGTTTTAAGGGAAATCTGACCTCCAATGAGGAACTGGTTGGCAATTTTTGAAATAACCTGACCGCAAATGAAGAGACGGATGGCATGATTGAAGGGGAACATGACCTTAGGAGATAGCAACGGTCAGTACCAAAATGGACCTCAACCCCACTGCATGTTGGATTAGATTAGACCACTACATCAACACAAATAACTCTCAGCTTTCGTGGTGAGAGAAAGGCGACTCTAACCTAACGTTGTTTATGCTATCCATCATCGAGAAAACATACAAATAAAACTCAAACAGAAAAAAGACCCCCTCCCTCTCCTACGAAAGGGAACCCATACTAGCATTCACTTGACATGTGCAGACAGCAACATTTAAAAAAAAATGTTTTTTTTTCTCATATTCTATTCCACAAAAAATTTGAAAGATTCTGTTAAAGTGATCGGTGAAGATGAGGATTACAGAGATAATGCAGAGGAGTTCCATGGTGCTCTGAGACTACGTGACAGGGCTCTGTTCTACGCTTCCTGTCATGGCAAATCCTGGCTTCCTCCGGGCCCGACAGGTACAGACACCTGCAGTGTTGGTGGGGAAATTTGAGCATAGTCTCACAGACGTATCCCTTTAAGTGGCTTGAACTCGACAGTGTGGTCCCAGTCGTCCTAATGGAGCCTACAGCAAACTCAGCTCTGGGTAGGCGCCGGCCGGGAACGCACGATCCCACAACTCAATGGCTGAGATGGGACTGGACCCCACCACCTCCCAGTCCGCAGCCCACGGCACTACCCACTGCGCCACAGTGGCTGGTCATTATCATGACATACTGCTGGCAGGTCATGCTACTACCCACTGCGCCACAGTGGCTGGTCATTATCATCACATACTGCTGGCAGGTCATGTTACTACCCACTGCGCCACAGTGGCTGGTCATTATCATCACATACTGCTGGCAGGTCATGTTACTACCCACTGCGCCACAGTGGCTGGTCATTATCATCACATACTGCTGGCAGGTCATGTTACTACCCACTGCGCCACAGTGGCTGGTCATTATCATCACATACTGCTGGCAGGTCATGTTACTACCCACTGCGCCACAGTGGCTGGTCATTATCACCACATACTGCTGGCAGGTCATGTTATTTTTTGCATAAACACATATACGTGCGAACCACGGGGTGTCTTTGACGGAGTCCTGCATAGTTGCAAAAGGAGACGACTGCAGGCGGAGATGTACACACACTTGAACAGTAATTCTTATGACTCCATCTTGCGCCGAACTTGACAAAGATAAGTGATTGCTCCTTCTTCATTTTCGTTGTCCTGAGTGTTGATTGTCTTGCCTGAAGAAGACCTAAGAGGTCGAATCGCGTTTAGTTTTGTCTTGTGATTCGTCTGTCCACGTTCTTCGTGGAGTCAAGATAATTACTTTTAAAATACCAATTCCTGCATTTTAAGCGGACAATGTCTCTGGTGCTTTAACCGACCCGACACTTCCTTGGTGGGTGAGAAGAACGTGTTAAGCAATGTTAATAGATGTGCTCTCAGCTCGCAGTGTAGGTCTTAAAGAATGTTTTCTTTCCTTTTCCGCGGTTCTCGCTTAGAGCTCGGAGTTTGATCATGCGTAGGATGTGCGTGCATTTGGCCGTTTTTCAACTCAGCAGTCGTGTTCTGTCTTCAGCAATAATGCGTATACACAACACTAGTATGCCTGCATCTTTATCATTTTAGCGCCCGCGCGCGCGTTCGTGTGTGTGTGTGTGTGTGTGTGTGTGTGTGTGTGTGTGTGTGTGTGTGTGTGTGTGTGTGTGTGAGTGTGTGTGTGCGGCATTGTGTGTGTGTGTGTGTGTGTGTGTGTGTGTGTGTGTGTGTGTGGGCATATTGTGTGTGTGTGTGTGACATATTGTGTGTGTGTGTGCGCGCGCGCGCGCACGCGCGGCATTGTTGTTCTTGTTGTTGCTGCTGCTGTTGTTGTTAATGCATGCAAGCACGAACGAGGCCGAGGCCCGGTGCGTGTTTGCATGCGGAGAAAGAAAAAGAAAGAAAAAAAGGAAAGAAAGAAAGAAAGACAGAGAGAAAAAGGATCCTATAGAATACATCACATCATACTGGATACTGTATCATTCTATATATCAAACTACACTGTAAATTACTGATACAACACACCGCCTCCTGAAATGAAAAGAGACTCCAAGACATCCACAATTAATCACCTGCCATTACACGTGGAATGAGTGTGTTATGTCGAGAGTGTATGAATACACCATAAGCTGAAAGCTTGTTGTTGTTCCTTTTTACAAGACATCCACAATTAATCACCTGCCATTACACGTGGAACGAGTGTGTTATGTCGAGAGTGTATGAATACACCATAAGCTGAAAGCTTGTTGTTGTTCCTTTTTAATGCTGTCAGATGTTCTCTTTCTAGAAAAAAAAAAGACATATTTCAATCAAACCGAACACAGTACACTAGCCGACACAGGGACGTGTAGATACACACTGACTCAGCTGGTCATATCACAAGCAGTTCATTCAGATGTCAATGAAACTTCCCTTTCAACATTTCATCTCCTCCGTCCCCCTCTCCCTTAGAGAAAAAAAATACATACACAAAAAAATATGTGTGATTCGACATCTTCTTTGATGATTAAAGGCTCTGCGTACCTAGAGTCTAGCACTGAACAGATACTGATAGTATGAAATACATTCAAAATTGTGGAAAGAAATTTGGTGTTGCCATCCGATTCCCCAGGGGATGATTCACGTGTTATTTGGCGCTTGCTCTTCTTACGCATAACGATACTCTTTTCAACCATCCTCGTGTTAAAATGGGTGAACAAGGAGCTGGAATATTTCCAGAACGTACAATTGCTGTCAGCCTTTTGAAAAGATGGAACAGTACAAACACAAGACAAGCATGACGAACCGTTTACCTTTTTATTATTTATATTCCTTTTCGTTTTTCAAGCACACTACTGTTCATGTAAGGAGACAACCATCGTACGCGCAACTGTTCGTCAAATCAGCGTTACAAAAATATACACAAGTGGCGGTTTTGTTTTTTTTTCAAGGGGCTTAAATATGTTTGGAATGTCTCGAGCTCTCGCTCGTCTGCAAAGCCACTTCAATTAAATGGGAGGCAAATTCGCAGCCTTCTGGTTTTAGACAGAAAACTTTGAAAACGAGGTTGTGGTGGAAACGACTGAATCTTCTGTTTGTTCATCTTCAGTCTCAACACCTGCCATCCACATCCCTTGCCCACCCACTGAGAGAGAGAGAGAGAGAGAGAGAGAGAGAGAAGAGAGAGAGACAGACAGAGAGAGAGAGAGAGACAGACAGACAGACAGACAGAGAGAAAGAGAGAGAGAGAGACAGACACACAGACAGAGAGAGCGTTTGGAAAGTAACAATCGAAGTGTAAAGCTAATGCGCCAATTCTTTGCGAGTTATCTTGAGAACAGACAGGCACAGACAGACACACGGACAGATTCAGGTACGCTTGCGAATCCGTCTCTGTCAAGTGGGCACAATGAAATGCACCAGGCAGCAGCGTGATCAACTCATCGCTCGCGCTGGGCCGACGTCTTGGAAGATGAGAGAAAACAGATGGAACATTAAAGTTCCGAGAAATTGCAAATGTTGTGTACATGGAAATTAAAGTTCTGAAAAATTGCAAATGTTGTGTACATGGAAATTAAAGTTCTGAAAAATTGCAAATGTTGTTTACATGGAAATTAAAGTTCCGAGAAATTGCAAATGTTGTTTACATGGAAATTAAAGTTCCGAGAAATTGCAAATGTCGTTTACATGGAAATTAAAGTTCCGAGAAATTGCAAATGTCGTTTACATGGAAATTAAAGTTCTGAAAAATTGCAAATGTTGTTTACATGGAAATTGAAGTTCCGGGAAATTGCAAATGTTGTTTACATGGAAACTAAAGTTCCGAGAAATTGCAAATGTTGTTCACATAGAAATTAAAGTTCTGAGATATAGCAAATGTTGTTTACACGGAAATTAAAGTTATGAGATATAGCAAATGTTGTTTACATGGAAATTAAAGTTCTGAGAAATTGCAAATGTTGTTCACATGGAAATGAAAGTTCTGAGATATAACAAATGTTGTTTACATGGAAATTAAAGTTCCGAGGTATAGCAAACGCTGTTTTCCAGAGCTCTCAGTGTTTTGACGATATGTCAATATTACGTAGAGAGGCAGCAAGTGAGCAAGCGAGCGACACAGAGGGTGGGGGGAGAGGGAGAGAGAGACAGACAGACAGAGAGACACAGAGACAGAGACATAGAGAGAGAGGAGGGGAGGGAGGCACGAACACACACACACACACAGAGAGAGAGAGAGAGAGAGAGAGAGAGAGAGAGAGAGAGAGAGAGAGAGAGAATCATCCAAACTAAAAGACGGACAGACAGACAGGCGTAGAGGGTTGAGGGAAGGGGAAAACATATTTGTCATTTGTATCCCAGCCCCATTCCAAAGATGTGTTCCACAACAGAAGCAAGCAGACACTGCCAACCCACCCCCTGCAGGGAAGACAGCTGCATGGGAACCAGGGCTACAGACATTCCACACGTATTTCCACTCTGTCAGAATTAGTCTACCAAGTCTGGAATCATACATTTCTTTAACCCCGTTTGAACTGGAGAAAACATCTCTATCCCCCCCCCCTCCCCAAACCCCTCCTCCATCTTGGCGCTCTCTCTCTCTCTCTCTCTCTCTCTCTCTGGTGTAAATAAAAGGGGTTTCCGAAAATATCCATATAGCCGTATACGTAAAATGTAATACAAAATATCATGTAGAAATTACAGAAAGGAGATTTTTGTTGAAAATCTCAACTGGAGGCTCTTTGAGCCAGATCTTAAAAGCTATATCAGAACAGTTCGGACACGTCCAACTTGCTGTGTGTATGTTTTAGTTGCATCTAGATAATTATGTTGTTGTTGCTGTTATTATCGCTGGTGTTGTTTTAATATGAGACCAAATGTTCATGGTGATAAAAAGACTTAAATGCAAAACGTTTGGGTTTTTTTTTTTTAATCAAAAGGCACAGACAGTTTGATTCTGTAGTCTGCACACCCCGCACATTTCACTCCAGAATCTGATGTGTTATTTCAGTCAGTGTTTTTTCCTCCAGGTCGGTTCTTAGTTGTTGTTTTTTTATTTGCTGTTGTTATTGTTGTTTCATTTTTTTTTTTTTACTAAATAACTTAAGATACTTTTCCTTTCTTCTTTGATTTTTCTTTCACGTGCCGTATCCCCAACACACACACACACACACACACACACACACACACACCACACACACTTTGTTCCTGTTCCAGTTAAATGTCATCCAGTGTGAAAAAACTATGAACAGCACAAACTCACAACTCCAAAATCTTTCCATCTCTTTACACTCCTAGCAATGAATCCGAAACTAGCTATTAGTAATATTTTTGCGTAAATCTAAACTTTTCCAAGAATATGGAGGTCTGTTGCCAAGCCTAAACCGACAGACCGGAAGTTGTCAATTCTTCAAGAACAGTGTCTTGTCTCCTATCAATGGCAAGTGTCTGTTTAACAAGATGCCTGTCTCCGTTGCTCATTCTCCAAACACCACTTCGGCAGTTTGCTTTAACAAAATACATCCAGTTAACCTACCTGCCCGACGATGTTGATCCTCCTGCGGCCTCAGTTTGAAACTGTTCAGTTGGATTATTGTCGTCTGCCAGCTGAAATGATTGCCGTCTGCCAAGGGGATGGAAAAAGCTTGACCCCGAAAGCGAGGCTAAGACGGTTATCGAAGATTGTCGATCGGGGTCTCTTATTTTCGTCTTCGGTCGTTCCTAAAATCGATTTGACCATGGTTTGGAAGCGGACGCTCGCCAGTATAAAAGTCACGGACATTTTATCCTGAGAGTAATCCTTTAAACTCTTGAACTCTATGACGTCAGGTTGCCACGCCAACGGGACTGACTCGTCGGCCGCTTTAATTACATGGAAAACTAGTTCTGTTCAGTTGCTAAGGGGCACTGAGGTGGAGTTGGTGTTTGTTGCTGTTACATACGTTCATTTATACTGTTAATAAACTTTAAATCTGTTGTGGACTGCTTCTCGTTTTGTTTTCATAAAAACGATTTAAAAAAATGAATCATTTTTTTATACTGTAACTACTTTTATTTTATAGTGGAAGCTATTCTGACGGTTTGGGTTTTTTTTTCTTTTTTTTTTTTTTTTTTTTTTTGTTTGTTTTTGTTTTTGTTGTTTGTTTCTCTGGGTTCTCGGCCCACGGTGCTTATTTGTCTTTGGCACTCGCCGGCAAAGAAGTTCGTTGCTTTACCGCAGAGAGAGAGAGAGAGAGAGAGAGAGAGAGAGAGAGAGAGAGAGAGAGAGAACAAAGAGAGAACTCTCTGAACCCTGCATTCGGATAATTGATTACAGGCTGACAGCCTTTTTCCATGGGTAAACACAAACTTTGACAACTACAATCATCGGAGATTATAGAACAGCCATTACAATTACAAAAAAGGCGAAATAACTGACAAAACCACAACAGCAACATAACAAAATGAGGGCAGGTTTGGGGTTTTTTTTTTGTTAGTGAGTGAGTGAGTGTGTGTGTGTGTGTGTGTGTGTGTGTGTGTGTGTGTGTGTGTGTGTGTGTGAATGAATATCTTTTTCAAGTAAATACTCCGACTGAGCAAAACCTGTTGCAACAGGATCTGTACACGAATAGTATACAAACACGCCAATTTCCGATAGACATCTTTCGTATAGGCAGCAAAGATTTCTCGTGTTAAAGGTACAGACTTGGAATGTGACTAAACTATTCATCTTTGCAGTTCACTTGTTAGTATAACAATCAATATAGATTCCGAATTTTTACTGTTGGTCATTTCAAATTTATGCAGCTGTCTGACCTGATCATACAATGGGCATTTGAATATGAAGAGAACTTCATCTTGTGGTAGATTTAACCATACTGGACATGTCGCGTTGGCAACTGTAGGCGATAATAGCAAAGAAGTCCTAAAATCATAGCATTGAAATATTTATTTACAGACGGTAAACCGTTTGCCCTACATTCTTCGTCATTTCAGCCAAAAGACCACCCAGGCTCGCTGCTTTTTCTTTTTTTTCATGTGTTTAATCACTTAACTGATTTGTTTTCCCACTTACTTCCCCATCCAGTAGATAGTCAAATAATTGTTGGTGTATTTTATCATTCGGGTGATCTTTACTGTTGACAGATTCTTCGTTAAAAACATCCTCAAAGTGATGAGTCTATTCATTCTCTCGCAGACTAATTTTCTTCTTTTATGTTTGCAAATTTCACCCAAACCTATTCAGAATTTTACATCAGATTAAGTAATTCATCCAAATCAGTAAATCAGTTTCGCTGAATACTCACTTTCACGCTAAGCATGGCCTTGTATTCTTTTCTCACTTCAACAAGTTAAACATCTTTTCTTTTAACTTTTTGTCTAGACTTTTGAAGCTGCCTTTTAAGCTTCTTTTCTGTGAAAAGTATTCATGAACAAGTCATTTCGCTTTGCTACTTCTTGGCGTTCCTACTAAAACTTTCCTGTCACTGATCTGCTGTTTCACGTAGTGACTCAGTTAAAACGTCCACCATTCATTGATCATAGTGTTTCATGTCATGACTCAGTTAAAACGTCCACCATTCATTGATCGTAGTGTTTCATGTCATGACTCAGTTAAAACGTCCACCATTCATTGATCATAGTGTTTCATGTCATGACTCAGTTAAAACGTCCACCATTCATTGATCATAGTGTTTCATGTCATGACTCAGTTAAAGCGTCCACCATTCATTGATCATAGTGTTTCATGTCATGACTCAGTTAAAACGTCCACCATTCATTGATCATAGTGTTTCATGTCATGACTCAGTTAAAACGTCCACCATTCATTGATCATAGTATTTCATGTCATGACTCGGTTAAAACGTGCACCATTCATTGATCATAGTGTTTCATGTCATGACTCAGTTAATACGTCCACCATTCATTGATCATAGTGTTTCATGTCATGACTCAGTTAAAACGTCCACCATTCATTGATCATAGTGTTTCATGTCATGACTCAGTTAAAACGTCCACCATTCATTGACCATAGTGTTTCATGTCATGTCTCAGTTAAAACGTCCACCATTCATGGATCATAGTGTTTCATGTCATGACTCAGTTATTCACTGATCCTGCTGTTTCATGTCATGACTCAGTTATTCACTGATACTGATGTTTCATGTCATGACTCAGTTATTCACTGATACTGATGTTTCATGTCATCACTCAGTTATTCACTGATACTGATGTTTCATATCATGACTCAGTTATTCACTGATACTGATGTTTCATGTCATGACGCAGTTAAAACGGTCACCTTTCACTGATCCTGATGTTTCATGTCATGACTCAGTTAAAATGTCCACCGATTCTTCCAAATCAATACCGATACAGGTAATTGCCAGCTCAAGCTGAGTCTGAAAGTTCTCAAACCCTTTTTGTTTCGTGAGTAAAAAAGAGCTTGACCTTCTGACTGAATGATCTTTTCCAGTTGGACAGCATTGTTAACACTGGGTCGTGCTAAGGCATTACCTATCTTGCCACACAACTCAACCTGTTAATGACCTGATGAAATCCGGTCTCATAACCATCTGTTAAAAACTTACACGAAAATCAGAGCCCGTTAGGAAAGTATCAACAGCGCCGTGAGCTTGTTCATATAAATAAGTCAAATTACTCGGCCCTTTCAGCGCGGGCCATCTGTTTCATATGTTCTAGTTACAACAAGCTTACGTATCTTACAACGTGTTTTTTTTTAAACCAAGGTTGTTTGAAATTGGATGACAGGATATTAAGTTGTTTATAAATGTAACAGATTCATCAAAAGCACCAGGCATGTGCTTTGAACGAACGACCAACTGTTAATCTTTACACTGCCAGTTCTTTCACTGACATCGCCATTCCGAAGCAGCAGTGTACACTGCCATTCCAAAGCAGCAGTGTACATTGCCATTCAAAGCAGCAGTGGACATTGCCATTCCAAAGCAGCAGTGGACATCCAAGCAGCAGTGACATTGCCATTCCAAAGCAGCAGTGTACATTGCCATTCCAAAGCAGCAGTGGACATTGCCATTCCAAAGCAGCAGTGGACATTGCCATTCCAAAGCAGCAGTGGACATTGCCATTCCAAAGCAGCAGTGGACATTGCCATTCCAAAGCAGCAGTGTACATTGCCATTCCAAAGCAGCAGTGGACATTGCCATTCCAAAGCAGCAGTGGACATTGCCATTCCAAAGCAGCAGTGTACATTGCCATTCCAAAGCAGCAGTGGACATTGCCATTCCAAAGCAGCAGTGGACATTGCCATTCCAAAGCAGCAGTGTACACTGCCATTCCACAGCAGCAGTGGACATTGCCATTCCACAGCAGCAGTGGACACTGCCATTCCAAAGCAGCAGTGGACATTGCCATTCCAAAGCAGCAGTGGACACTGCCATTCCAAAGCAGCAGTGGACATTGCCATTCCAAAGCAGCAGTGGACATTGCCATTCCAAAGCAGCAGTGGACATTGCCATTCCAAAGCAGCAGTGGACACTGCCATTCCAAAGCAGCAGTGGACATTGTCATTCCAAAGCAGCAGTGGACATTGCCATTCCAAAGCAGCAGTGGACATTGTCATTCCAAAGCAGCAGTGGACACTGCCATTCCAAAGCAGCAGTGGACATTGTCATTCCAAAGCAGCAGTGGACATTGCCATTCCAAAGCAGCAGTGTACACTGCCATTCCACAGCAGCAGTGGACATTGCCATTCCAGAGGAGCAGCAGACATCGCCATTCCAAAGCAGCAGTGGACATTGTCATTCCAAAGCGGCAGTGGACATTGTCATTCCAAAGCAGCAGTGTACACTGCCATTCCAAAGCAGCAGTGGACATTGCCATTCCAGAGGAGCAGCAGACATCGCCATTCCAAAGCAGCAGTGGACATTGTCATTCCAAAGCAGCAGTGGACATTGTCATTCCAAAGCAGCAGTGGACACTGCCATTCCAAAGCAGCAGTGGACATTGTCATTCCAAAGCAGCAGTGGACATTGTCATTCCAAAGCAGCAGTGGACACTGCCATTCCAAAGCAGCAGTGGACATTGTCATTCCAAAGCAGCAGTGGACATTGCCATTCCAAAGCAGCAGTGAACATTGTCATTCCAAAGCAGCAGTGGACATTGTCATTCCAAAGCAGCAGTGGACATCGCCATTCCAAAGCAGCAGTGGACATTGCCATTCCAGAGGAGCAGCAGACATCGCCATTCCAAAGCAGCAGTGGACATTGTCATTCCAAAGCAGCAGTGGACATTGTCATTCCAAAGCAGCAGTGGACATTGTCATTCCAAAGCAGCAGTGGACATCGCCATTCCAAAGCAGCAGTGGACATTGCCATTCCAGAGGAGCAGCAGACATCGCCATTCCAAAGCAGCAGTGGACATTGTCATTCCAAAGCAGCAGTGGACATTGTCATTCCAAAGCAGCAGTGGACATTGCCATTCCAAAGCAGCAGTGGACACTGCCATTCCAAAGCAGCAGTGGACATTGCCATTCCAAAGCAGCAGTGGACATTGTCATTCCAAAGCAGCAGTGGACATTGTCATTCCAAAGCAGCAGTGGACATCGCCATTCCAAAGCAGCAGTGGACATTGTCATTCCAAAGCAGCAGTGGACACTGCCATTCCAAAGCAGCAGTGGACATTGCCATTCCAAAGCAGCAGTGGACACTGCCATTCCAAAGCAGCAGTGGACATTGTCATTCCAAAGCAGCAGTGGACATTGTCATTCCAAAGCAGCAGTGGACATTGTCATTCCAAAGCAGCAGTGGACATTGTCATTCCAAAGCAGCAGTGGACATCGCCATTCCAAAGCAGCAGTGGACATTGCCATTCCAGAGGAGCAGCAGACATCGCCATTCCAAAGCAGCAGTGGACATTGTCATTCCAAAGCAGCAGTGGACATTGTCATTCCAAAGCAGCAGTGGACATTGCCATTCCAAAGCAGCAGTGGACACTGCCATTCCAAAGCAGCAGTGGACATTGCCATTCCAAAGCAGCAGTGGACATTGTCATTCCAAAGCAGCAGTGGACATTGTCATTCCAAAGCAGCAGTGGACATCGCCATTCCAAAGCAGCAGTGGACATTGTCATTCCAAAGCAGCAGTGGACACTGCCATTCCAAAGCAGCAGTGGACATTGTCATTCGAAAGCAGCAGTGGACATTGTCATTCCAAAGCAGCAGTGTACACTGCCATTCCAAAGCAGCAGTGGACATTGCCATTCCAGAGAGCAGCAGGACATGCCATTCCAAAGCAGCAGTGGACATTGCCATTCCAAAGCAGCATGGACATTGCCATTCCAAAGCAGCAGTGGACATTGCCATTCCAAGCAGCAGTGGACATTGCCATTCCACAAGCAGCAGTGTACATTCGCCATTCCAAAGCAGCAGTGGACATTGCCATTCCAAAGCAGCAATGACATTGCCATTCCAAAGCGCAGTGGACATTGCCATTCCAAAGCAGCAGTGTACATTGCCATTCCACAGCAGGCAGTGTACATTGCCATTCCAAAGCAGCAGTGGACATTGCCATTCCAAAGCGGCAGTGTACATTGCCATTCCAAAGCAGCAGTTGACATTGCCATTCCAGCGCGGAACTTCCTCCAAGCCTGTGGCATTTCCAGGTCTGTGACGCCATGGCACCGCGTGACTGATTAAACGAGATCTACATGGGTGGAACTAAACCCTGACAGATACAGTATGTCTGCTGTTTGAAAAGTCGGACTGCAACTCAATCATCCCTGTCACTTCGTTTGCCTTTCATATCTTTTGTCACTTGGACTGCAACTCAATCATCCCTGTCACTTCGTTTGCCTTTCATATCTTTTGTCACTTGGACTGCAACTCAATCATCCCTGTCACTTTGTTTGCCTTTCATATCTTTTGTCACTTGGACTGCAACTCAATCATCCCTGTCACTTCGTTTGCCTTTCATATCTTTTGTCACTTGGACTGCAACTCAATCATCCCTGTCACTTCGTTTGCCTTTCATATCTTTTGTCACTTGGACTGCAACTCAATCATCCCTGTCACTTTGTTTGCCTTTCATATCTTTTGTCACTTTTTTTCAGAATCTCTACTGGCTCATTTGCTCAACGACCGTAATGAGATCATTGTAAAGTGGGAGAAACACATTTATTGCCATTCTGAAGTATGTATTAAACACATCAAAACATATCCATATTTTATCAACAAAGGTTTCTGTCAAATGAAAGTCCTTCATATAGTTTATTTAACCTGTCCCAGTCCCTTCAGGTTATTTGCAAGCCCTGTTTTCTCACAGACATGGAAAGCCAGTTACTGGGCCGGCCTTCATCCTATGTGTCAGTTTCAATTTCACTAACGGGTGTCACTGCGGGCCGACTAGTCCATACACGCTACACGCTATCTGCTAAGTTTTGAAACCACAGTGAGCAGGATTTACAGCAGATGGATAAATGAATACAGATGAAAGGATCTCAGACGAGGGTCTCATGGGTACAATTTAGCATGTCTGACCTGCGCATTAGCCCGACGCGCTGGTCAAACCTTGAGTACCTACCAACCATTGTTTGCGCCATCATTATCATTGTATGTGTGTGTGTTAGCGTGTCTGTGTATTTGTATGTGTATCTGGCCCATACCTATGTGCGTGTGTCAGTGTATGCGGTGTGTGCATGCCTGTGCGTGTGTATGTACGCGCATTCGCATATCTACGCATGTGTGATCTGTGGGCTTGTGAGGCATGTTCCTACGAGTGCACAGTGCGCGCACGCGCGTACGGGTAGTCAGTCTCAATAAAAGGTTCCTCACCCCTGCCCCCCACTTCAAGTCCCCTCTGTGGTCTGGAGGGGTCAGTGTGGGTGGACAGAGACACACGGCATTATCAGCCCCCGTCTGTGGCACCTCTTCTGAGGTCTGCAGCACGGAGTAGTCTGTCCCTGGCAGTTCTAGAGACGTTCCACGGCCCACACCTCTTCCACGCTGCTTCACCTCCTCACGAGGTGCTCCACACCTCTTTCTCACTGCCTCACCTCCTCATGAGGTGTTCCACACCTCTTCCACACTGCCTCACCTCTTCATGAGGTGTTCCACACCTCTTCCACACTGCTCACCTCTTCATGAGGTGTTCTCACCTCTTCCACACTGCCTCACCTCCTCATGAGATGTTCCACAGCTCTTCCACACTGCCTCACCTCCTCATGAGGTGTTCTCACCTTTTCACCTGCTCACCTGCCTCATGAGGTGTTCTCACCTCTTCCCCACTGCCTCACCTCCTCATGAGATGTTCCACACCTCTTCCACACTGCCTCACCTCCTCATGAGGTGTTCCACCTCTTCCACACTGCCTCACCTCCTCATGAGGTGTTCCACACCTCTTCCACACTGCCTCACCTCTTCATGAGGTGTTCCACACCTCTTCCACACTGCCTCACCTCTTCATGAGGTGTTCCACACCTCTTCCACACTGCTCACCTCTTCATGAGGTGTTCCACCTCTTCCACACTGCTCACTCTTCATGAGGTGTTCCACCTCTTCCACACTGCCTCACCTCTTCATGAGGTGTTCTCACCTCTTCCACACTGCTCACCTCTTCATGAGTGTTCCACACCTCTTCCACACTGCCTCACCTCTCATGAGGTGTTCCACACCTCTTCCACACTGCCTCACCTCTTCATGAGGTGTTCCACACCTCTTCCACACTGCCTCACCTCCTCATGAGGTGTTCCACACCTCTTCCACACTGCCTCACCTCTTCATGAGGTGTTCCACACCTCTTCCACACTGCCTCACATCTTCATGAGGTGTTCCACAGCCCTCATTCTTCCACACTGCTATTTTTTCTACGTTGGATAACTCCTTTTGGAATCATACGACGTGGTTTCTACATGTTCCTGGAGTTTAACTCTGTTAAACGGCGTCCTTCAAGGTTGAGATTTACCCCTATGTTTCACGCTGAGGAGAGAGGGGGGGAGGGCAAGAGAGAAGGAGGGGAAGAGGACAGAGGAGGACGACGACGACGATGAGTAAAAGAAGAGGAGAAAGAGAGAAGAGTGAGAGGGAAAGAAGAGAGAGGGGGGAGAGGAGGGTGGGAGAAAAGAAAGAGAGGGAGGGGGGGAGAGAAAAGAGAGAGAGAGGAAGAAGGAAGAGACAGAGAGGGAGGGAGAGAGAGCAAGAGAGAGACATGAGGGAGAAAGAGAGAGAGAAGAGAGAGGGGGGAGAGAGAGAGGGGAGGGGAAGAGGAAAGAGACAGAGAGGGAGGGAGAGAGAGAGAAAGAGAGAGAGAAGTGAGGGAGAGAAAGAAAGAGAGGGGGGGAAGAGAGAGGGGGGAGGAGGAGAGAGGAGAAGAGAGAGAGGAGAGAGAGAGTGAGGGGAGGAGAAGAGAGAAGAGAGTGGAGGGGAAAGAGAGAGGGAGAGAGGTGGAGGAGGGGGAGAGAGAGTGGAAGAGAGTGTGATGGGGTGGTGTGGTGGGTGTGTGTGTGTGGTGGTGGTGTGTGGTGTGTGGGGTGTGTGGTGTGGTGTGTGTGTGTGGTGTGTGGTGTGTGGTGGTGGTGGTGTGTGTGTGTGTGTGTGTGTGTGTGGTGGTGGTGTGTGTGTGTGTGTGTGTGTGTGTGTGTGTGTGTGTGTTGTGGGGTGTTGTGGGCGGAGGCAGAGGAAGCAGACAGACAGGCCAGGACAGCTGTGTCAGGACTCACCTCCTGGGGAGGCACGTCGAAAGACACCGTCCTGAGGTCCACCTTGGTGTAGGAGTCCATGCAGGGAATGATGAAGAACAGACCTGCAGGGGACCACACACACACACACACACACACACACACACACACACACACACATACACACACAACACGCACGCACGCGCACACACACACACACACACACACACACACACACACACACACACAACACCACGCACACACACACACACACACACA
>CM065735.1:2829027-2866527 GCA_033310375.1 Conus canariensis
GAGTGGAAAGCTGACTATAGTGGGGTGATAAGGTCAGGGAGAAGAGTGGAAAGCTGACTATAGTGGGTGATAAGGTCAGGGAGAAGAGTGGAAAGCTGACTATAGTGGGGTGATAAGGTCAGGGAGAAGAGTGGAAAGCTGACTATAGTAGGGTGATAAGGTCAGGGAGAAGAGTGGAAAGCTGACTATAGTGGGGTGATAAGGTCAGGGAGAAGAGTGGAAAGCTGACTATAGCGGGGTGATAAGGTCAGGGAGAAGAGTGGAAAGCTGACTACAGCGGGGTGATAAGGTCAGGGAGAAGAGTGGAAAGCTGACTATAGTGGGGTGATAAGGTCAGGGAGAAGAGTGGAAAGCTGACTATAGCGGGGTGATAAGGTCAGGGAGAAGAGTGGAAAGCTGACTATAGCGGGGTGATAAGGTCAGGGAGAAGAGTGGAAAGCTGACTATAGTGGGGTGATAAGGTCAGGGAGAAGAGTGGAAAGCTGACTATAGCGGGGTGATAAGATCAGGGAGAAGAGTGGAAAGCTGACTATAGTGGGGTGATAAGGTCAGAGAGAAGAGTGGAAAGCTGACTATAGTGGGGTGATAAGGTCAGGGAGAAGAGTGGAAAGCTGACTATAGTGGGGTGATAAGGTCAGGGAGAAGAGTGGAAAGCTGATTATAGTGGGGTGATAAGGATACAGAGAAGACTGGAAAGCTGACTATAGTGGGTTGATAAGGTTAGGTTGAAGAGTGAAAAGCTATAGTGGGGTGATAAGGTCAGGGAGAAGAGTGGAAAGCTGACTATAGTGGGGTGCTAAGGTCAGGGAGAAGACTGGAAAGCTGACTATTGTGGGGTGATAAGGTCAGCGAGAAGAGTGGAAAGCTATAGTGGGGTGATAAGGTCAGGGAGATGAGTGGAAAGCTGACTATAGTGGGGTGATAAGGTCAGGGAGAAGAGTGGAAAGCTGACTATAGTGGGGTGATAAGGTCAGGGAGAAGAGTGGAAAGCTGACTATAGTGGGGTGATAAGGTCAGGGAGAAGAGTGGAAAGCTGACTATAGTGGGGTGATAAGGTCAGGGAGAAGAGTGGAAAGCTGACTAAAGTGGGGTGATAAGGTCAAAGAGAAGAGTGGAAAGATGACTATAATGGGGTGATAAAGTCAAAGAGAAGAGTGGAAAGCTGACTATAGTGGGGTGGTAAGGTAAGAGAGTAGAGTGGAAAGCTGACTATAGAGGGGTGAGAAGGTCAGGTAGAAGAGTGGAAAGCTGACTATAGTGGGGTGATAAGGTCAGGGAGAAGAGTGGAAAGCTGACTATAGTGGGGTGATAAGGTCAGAGAGAAGAGTGGAAAGCTGACTATAGTGGGGTTATAAGGTCAGGTTGAAGAGTGGAAAGCTGACTATAGTGGGGTGATAAGGTCAGAGAGAAGCGTGGAAAGCTGATTATAGCGGTGTGATAAGGTCAGGGAGAAGAGTGGAAAGCTGACTACAGTGGGGTGATAAGGTCAGAGAGAAGAGTGGAAAGCTGACTATAGTGGGGTGATAAGGTCAGAAAGAAGCGTGGAAAGCTGACTATAGTGGGGTGGTAAGGTCAGAAAGAAGCGTGGAAAGCTGACTATAGTGGGGTGATAAGGTCAGAAAGAAGCGTGGAAAGCTTGACTATAGTGGGGGTGATAAGGTCAGATAGAAGAGTGGAAAGCTGACTATAGAGGGGTGATAAGGTCAGATAGAAGAGTGGAAAGCTGACTACAGTGGGGAGATAAGGTCAGAGAGAAGAGTGAAAAGCTGACCATAGTGGGGTGATAAGGTCAGGTAGAAGAGTGGAAAGCTGACTATAGTGGGGTTATAACATCAGGGAGAAGAGTGGAAAGCTGACTATAGTGGGGTGATAAGGTCAGAGAGAAGAGTCAAAAGCTGACTATAGTGGGGTGATAAGGTCAGAGAGAAGAGTGGAAAGCTGACTATAGGGGGTTATAACATCAGGGAGAAGAGTGGAAAGCTGACTATAGTGGGGTGATAAGGTCAGGGGGAAGAGAGGAAAGATGACTATAGTGGGGTGATAAGGTTAGGGAGAAGAGGGGAAAGCTGACTATAGTGGGGTGATAAGGTCAGAAAGAAGAGTGGAAAGCTGACTATAGTGGGGTGATAAGGTCAGGGAGAAGACTGGAAAGCTGACTATAGTGGGGTGATAAGGTCAGGGAGAAGAGGGGAAAGCTGACTATAGTGGGGTGATAAGGTCAGGGAGTAGAGTGGAAAGCTGACTATAGTGGGGTGATAAGGTCAGATAGAAGAATGGAAAGCTGACTATAGTGGGATGATAAGGTCAGGGAGAAGAGGGGAAAGCTGACTATAGTGGGGTGATAAGGTCAGAGAGAAGAGTGGAAAGCTGACTATAGTGGGGTGATAAGGTCAGAGAGAAGAGTGGAAAGCTGACTATAGTGGGGAGATAAGGTCAGGGAGAAGAGTGGAAAGCTGACTATAGTGGGGTGATAAGGTCAGGGAGAAGAGTGGAAAGCTGACTTAGTGGGGTGATAATGTCAGAGAGAAGAGTGGAAAGCTGACTATAGAGGGGTGATAAGGTCAGAGAGAAGAGTGGAAAGCTGACTATAGTGGGGTGATAAGGTCAGATAGGAGAGTGGAAAACTGACTATAGTGGGGTGATGAGGTCAGGGAGAAGAGTGGAAAGCTGACTATAGTGGGGTGATAAGGTCAGAGAGAAGAGTGGAAAGCTGACTATAGTGGGGTGATAAGGTCAGGGAGAAGAGTGGAAAGATGACTATAGTGTGGTGATAAGGTTAGGGAGAAGAGTGGAAAGCTGACTATAGTGGGGCGATAAGGTCAGGGAGAAGACTGGAAAGCTGACCATAGTGGGGTGATAAGGTCAGATAGAAGAGTGGAAAGCTGACTATAGTAGGGTGATAACATCAGGGAGAAGAGTGGAAAGCTGACTATAGTGGGGTGATAAGGTCAGATAGAAGAGTGGAAAGCTGACTGTAGAGGGGTAATAAGGTCAGGGAGAGGCAGTTTGCTTTCTGCTCAGTTTCGTCTCTAAATCCTTTTCTCCAAATTCCGTTGTTGTTTTTTCCCCTGATTTATTTCTAAAAGAACGCGCGAAGTCGTCAGGTTGAACGCGCAAAATCAGTGCTGCAGGAGGCAAAATATCAGAATCAGAAGAGAAAGCTGAAGAAATGAACTGCAGAGACCAAGATGGCTGAAAATCCTACAAAGCCTGGTTTATACAGACCTATACCAGGGCGAGTTCAAGAGCCGAAGAGGGACCCGTTCTACAATGGTTAAAGCCGCTCGTCTGTAGAACCGAGGGTCGTAAGTTGGAATCGTTCGTGAGGTCGGATGTTTGACGGTTTGAAAACCTTTTCCTCTTGTCCACACAGGTCGGATGTCTGACGGTTTGAAAACCTTTTCCTCTGTCCACACAGGTCGGATGTCTGACGGTTTGAAAACCTTTTCCTCTGTCCACACGGGTCGGATGTCTGACGGTTTGAAAACCTTTTCCTCTGTCCACACAGGTCGGATGTCTGACGGTTTGAAAACCTTTTCCTCTGTCCACACAGGTCGGATGTCTGACGGTTTGAAAACCTTTTCCTCTGTCCACACAGCAGGAATACCTGATTCTCTTCAGGGAAAGATAAGACGGTGAGGGGAGGAGGAAGATGGGCTCCGTCTTCCATCATGCTGTGCTCCTGGACAAGAGTAATCTGTGGAGATAATGGGACTTCAAAACGTCTATTTGCCTAAACTCCTGCGTATTGTGCCCTCATGACTCAACTGCTATAGGGCGGCTATAAGAGAGAGATGAGAGAGAGAGAGAGAGAGAGAGAGAGGAGTGTGTGTGTGTGTGTGTGTGTGTGTGTGTGTGTGTGCGGGTGCATGCGTGTGTGTGTGCGTGAGAGAGAGAGAGAGAGAGAGAGAGAGAGAGAGAGAGGGAGAGAGAGAGAGTGAGCATTCACGTGTTTTTCATCAACAGTTGTACTTCACTGACAGTGAGAACTATAATGGGAGAGCGAGAGATGAAGCGGGTGGCTGACGATTGTCAGCAGAACTGGTCTCGATCTCTTGCCGCCTTCAAGATGTCCGTGAATTGCTCCCCCCCCCCCTCCAACCAGCCACCACCCCCGCACCCCACCCCACGTTCTTCACACTGTGTCAAAAGTATCTTGCTTGTTTGTTGCTTTTCTATGTTGTGAGTTGTTCCCCTTTTTGAGGATGTGACCTTGCTCCCACGGGCAGCAAAGCCGACCACACAGACCCTTTTCAGGGCTGCCACCATGATGAAAACCATCATCAGCTGTTCAACAGATTTGTCTGCACTGCGCTGTATGGTCGTTCTGTGCTGTGTCTGCCTGCGCTGTATGGTCGTTCTGTGCTGTGTCTGCACTGCGCTGTATGATCGTTCTGTGCTGTGTCTGCACTGCGCTGTATGGTCGTTCTGTGCTGTGTCTGCACTGCGCTGTAAGGTCGTTCTGTGCATGTGTCCCACTGCGCTGTATGGTCGTTCTGTGTGTGTCTGCACTGCGCTGTATGGTCGTTCTGTGCTGTGTCTGCACTGCGCTGTATGGTCGTTCTGTGCTGTGTCTGCACTGCGCTGTGTGTCGTTCTGTGCTGTGTCTGCACTGCGCTGTATGGTCGTTCTGTGCTGTGTCTGCACTGCGCTGTATGGTCGTTCTGTGCTGTACTGTGTACTGCGATAATGGTTCAGAGGAGGAGGACGAGGAGGAGGAGGAGGAGGATAGTCCGGGAGGGGTTGGGGGGACAAGGGAGAATTTGGGAAGAAGAAAACCTTCTACCTGGGTTGGAAAACAGCACCCTTCGGTTCTTTACGCTAGCACCGATGGTTCTCTTCTTTCAAGTCAGCAGTTTTCGAGAACAGCTCCACTGAGATGTCGGTACGTCTTGAACACGAACCACTGAGATGTCGGTACGTCTTGAACACGAACCACTGAGATGTCGGTACGTCTTGAACACGAACCGAGAAGTGAACTATAATACATAATTCGCATGCAGAAATACAGTGGTGTGTGTCTTGACGTCAGAGAAAGAGCATTCTCTTCCGCCAAACGTGAACAATAACATTCGGTAACGTTTTTTTACAGACTGTTGTACATACTGATTCTATTCATCTTATCCAAGATGATCTGTCTGTCTGTCTATCTGTCTTTCTTTCTTTCTATCAATCTAGTTTTCTTTCTTTTATCTTTCGAGTTAGCTAGCTAGCTAGCTAGCTATCGATCGACTGATCAATACAGATACAGTGCATTTTACATGGAAGGTATGGAAATGTGTGAGTATACTCTATCTAGATATTGTAGTTATAGATGTGCTGTCGCAGACTCCTGTAAACTACACCAAAGCAAAAGAACAATGAACTCTTCTTCACTTCAGATCTAGTACTGTCTGACCATTGACCAACCACACACACACACACACACACACACACACACACACACACACACACACACACACACACAACGTCAGAACACGGAGCTGTCAGAGAACAGAAGGCGGATATGGAGAGCTGCCTTTGAGGACGTGGCAGGGGTACCCTCCCCTAGGGGCTGCACTCGATGTCTGGAACCACGGCAGATACCTGGAATCATGGCAGCTGGCCTGCTCTGGCATCATGGCAGTAGATCTGCCCTGCAGACACCTAATGACGTTTGATTGCAGATGCCCTGGTCTGTAAGATGTGGGGGAAAATGGACTGGGGGCGGGGGGCGTGGAAAGAGGGAGGGGCCTGTGAGTCGCTGAATGAGCGGCCTTGCTGTTGGGAGGCCAGCTTCAAGCTGTGTGTCCTGTGCAATGCAGATATCCCACAGCCAGGGCTGGTTCCGAGGCATGCGTGTAGGGAGAAAGGGGGGAGGGAGGGGGGGGACTTAAGGATAGTTGTGGAGGTCAAGACAGGAGACAGGCTGCACACCGAAAATTAAGGCGCGAAGGCATTGCTTAAGAAATCGAATATGTATAGACTGCCAGAATCAAATTGTTCTGAGAATTTTTGATGTCTCAGATTGATCATCCGTCTTTTCTTTCATATGCCCATCGAAACACATGCTAAGTGGTTCCTGGCAGACGGATTAAACTGAAAGGAATGGGATTATTTTGGGTAGAACAGCTGGCGCAAAGATAGGGTCACACCAAAGAACGAAGGCCTGAAATGTGAGTCAACTAAGGGGAAGCGCATGCCTTTCCAGATCGTGAATATCATCAGTAGAAATCCTTAAAAACGAATTATTTGATTGTAAAGATTTCTACGTAGCGTGCGTGCGTCTGAGTGTGTGTATGTATGTGGAGGGGAGGGGGGGGGGAAGGAGGTGAGTACTAGTCGTGTGCGTGGATGCATTGGTGTGTGTGTGTGTGTGTGTGTGTGTGTGTGTGTGTGTGTGTGTGTGTGTGTATGTGCTGTGTGTGTGTGTGTGTGTGTGTGTGTGTGTGGTGTGTGTGTGTGTGGGGTGTGTGCGTTGTGCCTGTGTGTGCGTGTGTGTGTGTGTGTGTGTGTGTGTGTGTGTGGTGTGTGTGTGTATGTGTGTGTGTGTAGTGTATGAATGCGTGCGTGCGTACGTGCGTGTGTACGTGCGTGGGCGTGTGTGTGTGTGTGTGTGTGTGTGTGTGTGTGTGTGTGTGTGTGTGTGTGTGTGTGTGTGTGTGTATGTGCGTGCGCACGGGCTAGAAAGAGAGCTAAACACATTATAGCACGACATTAATCGTAGACTCGTATTCGCATCACGTTACAAAAGCACTTCGCCGTTAAAACGCTTTACACATGCAAACAAAGAGTGAATAGTGTTTTCGGTTTTTTATGACAATAACATAAATGATATGAAAAGGAGGGATAGATCTTTAAAATGCTGATGTGGTATATGCTGCTCCCTAATATCTCCTGGTCAAGAAAGCTGAATCTGGTATACTGGACATTTGAGAGAGAGAGAGAGAGAGAGAGAGAGAGAGAGAGAGAGAGAGAGAGAGAGAGAGAGAGAGAGAGAGAGAGAATGCGAACGTTTAATGCATATAGGCCATAGGCATCTTTGTACAACAGTAGTTGGAAATGGTGTTGACGTGGGTGGGGAAGGGAGTGGGTAGATGAGGGGAAAACAACAGCACGTACATACATTCTCACGCCTATTGATATACACACATACTTTCACAGTGATTAACCTTAGCTTAGCTAAGATATTGATCTTACTCATGCAGATAATCGTTCTGATCAACAAGCTCATCATAAACCCGATTATAAGCGTTCTGATTTGGAAAGAAGACAACACACGACAGTTCTATAGATCTTCAATTTGAGGAGGCTATATCTAACAGAAAATCATTATGTAATTTCACAGGCAATTAATTGTTTGTTGCCTACGCTTAAGTGAGTGAAATACATATTTCGCCACAGCAAGAGATAATTGTTTGTCTTCACCATTCAAAAGAATTTCTAATGGAACATTAAGATAGAGACCAAGAAACATGTCTCTCAGATCGGTATACAAAGGGCATACATATACATAAGGTGTCTTTCATCCTCATCCATATTTGCATAATATGGGCAAAATCTTGCGATGGGATTTTCACAAAATCTCTCGGTATTGTTTGTTCCTTAGAGAGAGGAGAGAGACAAAGAGAGAAAGGGGGGGGGGGGGGGGGGGAGGGGGAGAGAGAGAGAGAGAGAGAGAGAGAAGAGAGCGAGACAGACAGACTGACAGACAGACAGACAGGCGGAGGTCATTATCAAACATACGATATATCGACAAACAAACAGAAACAGATACAGACGGACAGTCCACACTCTAAAATGTACAAGCCATACAAATATGCCACTATGTGCAGACATGTGTGGCCAAATCACCAACAAGCCATACAAATATGCCACTATGTGCAGACATGTGTGGCCAAATCACCAACAAGCCATACAAATAGCACTATGTGCAGACATGTGTGGCCAAATCATCAACAAGCCATACAAATATGCCACTATGTGCAGACATGTGTGGCCAAATCACCAACAAGCCATACAAATATGCCACTATGTGCAGACATGTGTGGCCAAATCACCAACAAGCCATACAAATATGCCACTATGTGCAGACATGTGTGGCCAAATCACCAACAAGCCATACAAATATGCCACTGTGTGCAGACGTGTGGCCAAATCACCAACAAGCCATACAAATATGCCACTAGTGCAGACATGTGTGGCCAAATCACCAACAAGCCATACAAATATCCACATGTGCAGACATGTGTGGCCAGATCACCAACTTACCCGGTCCTTGGCACCCCCCGACAAAAGTCGTCCCAGGCGGAAATGACCGCTCTCTCATACTCCTGCACCACCTGCAGAGTCAGCAAAATAAAACAACATGGAGTTTGTATCAAAAATGTATTGAGACTCCAAATAATATGAACTAGTCGGGGTAAGCACAAAATCAGACAACATGGAGTTTGTATCAAAAATGTATTGATACTCCAAATGATATGAACTAGTCGGGGTAAAGTAGAAAGCAGACCACAAAAAAGTGTGGAAAAAAGGGTAAAATTACGGGGATAATCGTGTAAGCCACGAAATCGGACACAACACAAGCCGAGTGTGTGCTGCTCTTGAATGCCGAGTCTAGTAAACAGATTGAAAAAACAGATTACAACACAGACTGTCTTCTCTTGTGGGGGTAAATGTAGATATAGTCTGTTCCACACAGATTGTCTTTTCTTTAGGGTAAATATACTAGATACAGTCTGTTCCACAGGATTGCTTTTCTTAGGGTAAATATACTAGATATAGTCTGTTCCACACAGATTGTCTTTTCTTTAGGGGTAAATATACTAGATACAGTCTGTTCCACACAGATTGTCTTTTCTTTAGGGTAAATATACTAGATACAGTCTGTTCCACACAGTTGTCTTTTCTTTAGGGGTAAATATACTAGAGACAGTCTGTTCCACACAGATTGTCTTTTCTTTAGGGGTAAATATACTAGAGACAGTCTGTTCCACACAGGTTGTCTTCTCTTTAGGGGTAAATATACTAGATACAGTCTGTTCCACACAGGTTGTCTTTCTTTAGGGGTAAATATACTAGAGACAGTCTGTTCCACACAGATTGTCTTTTCTTTAGGGGTAAATATACTAGAGACAGTCTGTTCCACACAGGTTGTCTTCTCTTAGGGTAAATATACTAGAGACAGTCTGTTCCACACGGATTGTCTTTTCTTTAGGGGTAAATATACTAGATACAGTCTGTTCCACACAGATTGTCTTCTCTTTAGGGGTAAATATACTAGAGACAGTCTGTTCCACACGGATTGTCTTCTCTTTAGGGTAAATATACTAGATACAGTCTGTTCCACACGGATTGTCTTTTCTTTAGGGGTAAATATACTAGATACAGTCTGTTCCACACGGATTGTCTTCTCTTTAGGGTAAATATACTAGATACAGTCTGTTCCACACGGATTGTCTTCTCTTTAGGGGTAAATATACTAGATACAGTCTGTTCCACACGGATTGTCTTTTCTTTAGGGTAAATATACTAGATACAGTCTGTTCCACACGGATTGTCTTCTCTTTAGGGGTAAATATACTAGATACAGTCGTATCCACACGATTGTCTTCTCTTTAGGGTAAATATACTAGATACAGTCTGTTCCACACAGGTTGTCTTTTCTTTAGGGGTAAATATACTAGATACAGTCTGTTCCACACGGATTGTCTTCTCTTTAGGGGTAAATATACTAGATACAGTCTGTTCCACACGGATTGTCTTCTCTTTAGGGGTAAATACTAGATACAGTCTGTTCCACACAGATTGTCTTCTCTTAGGGGTAAATATACTAGATACAGTCTGTTCCACACGGATTGTCTTCTCTTTAGGGGTAAATATACTAGATACAGTCTGTTCCCACAGATTGTCTTTTCTTTAGGGTAAATATACTAGATACAGTCTGTTCCACACAGATTGTCTCTCTTTAGGGGTAAATATACTAGATACAGTCTGTTCCACACGGATTGTCTTTTCTCTAGGGTAAATATACTAGATACAGTCTGTTCCACACGATTGTCTTCTCTTGCAGAGTAAATGTAGATAGACTGTTTATCACAGTATCGTTGCTATGAAGATGTAGTCCTGATGTTTTTGAAGTGGAAGGGGGGAGTGGCGGGGGTGGGGAGTTGGGGTTGGGACAAACGCCTGTTTCTAATCTTTCACACTTGAGAATGTCACTCGTGCAATGTATGTACGTGTGTGTGTGTGTGTGTGTGTGTGTGTGTGTGTGTGGTGTGGTGTGTGTGTGTGTGTGTGTGTGTGTGTGTGTGTGTGTGTGTGTGCGTGCGTGCGTGCGCCAACACGCGCGCGCGTGCATGCTTGTATGTGTGTGTGTGTGTGTGTGTGTGTGTGTGTGTGTGTGTGTGTGTGTGTGCGTGTGTGTGCGTGTGTGTGTGTGTGTATGCGTGTGTGTATGCGTGTGTGTGTGTGTGTGTGTGTGTGTGTGTGTGTGTGTGTGTGTGTACTGTGTGTGTGTGTGTGTGTGTGTGTGGTGTGTGTGTGTGTGTGTGTGTGTGTGTGTGTGCGCGCGCGCGCGCGCGCGCACTAGCGTGTGTGTGTGCAATAAACTATGGTTAGTGTTCATTTTGATTATTCGTGCAGCACCTGAAAACAATTCAACTAGTTTGATAAACATCTCCACAAATCTTCTATCGTAAGTACCGCACAAACATACTCTTTTCGTCCTGTTTAAACATCCCCAGGAATATTCTATCATAAGTACTGCACAAACACACTCTTTTCGCCGTGTGACAAACATCCCCAGGAATATTCTATCATAAGTACTGCACAAACATACTCTTTTCGCCGTGTGACAAACATCTCCAGAAATCTTCTATCATAAGTACTACACAAACACACTCTTTTCGCCGTGTGACAAACATCCCCAGGAATATTCTATCATAAGTACTACACAAACATACTCTTTTCGTCGTGTGAGATTTACATTTGTGATTTGACATTGAACAACAGGACTGTTCTTCTGCATGTTACACAGTCATCTTGCGGATTAAAGAATGTCTATATACACACGTGCTTATCCACACCGGGTTGTCCGACTGACTGCAGTTTCATTTACTGACACACTGGATGGGTGTGGTTTCTCTTCCTTTCCTTTGTTGATGATAGGTTTTTAAAAAATGTTTGCTATGTTGTTTCTCTTCCTTTCCTGTGTTGATCATAGGCTTTTTTTTTTAAGGTTTGCATTGGCCCTTTTTTTTTTTTTTAAAGGTTTGCTTGCTTTTTTCTCTTCTTTTCTTTCTATTTCTTTTCATTTTGTTTGCTTTTGTCTTGTTTGGCTTTTGTTTTTGTACGTTTTCTTTTGTTTTTTGTTTTTGTTTGTTTTTTTTGTTTTGTTTTGTTTTCGGTGGGGTTTTTGTTTTGTTTTTGGTTGTTTTGGATTTTTTTCTTGTTAGTGTCGTTTGGTTATTTCTTTTTTGTTGGTTTTACCAACCTAATAAGTACAGATCCTTCATGACATTATGTTGATGATTTTTGAAAAAAAAAAATGTTGGGGGGTGAGGGGGGGACGTGGCGGGATTAAATATTGACTTTTACATGGATGATTCCTTTGGTTGGAAGATGAGTTATCTATTGATTGGTTGGTTGGTTGGTTAGTGCGTTCGTTTGCTTGTTTGCTGGGTGTGTTGTTGGTTGATTAATTGCTTGGGCACTTGGATGGATACGTGGCTGCTCTCTGACTGAGTGAGGCAATGAGAGAGAGAGGGAGAGAGAGAGAGAGAGAGAGAGAGAGAGAGAGAGAGGAAGAGACAGAGACAGAGAGACAGAGAGAGAGAGAGACACACACACACACACAACACACACACCCACACACACACACACACACACAAGGCAGACAGACAGACAGACAAATACACTCAGAGCGAGAGAGACAGAGACGCATACAGACAGATCAGACAGACAGAAAGGCAGACAGACAGACAGACAGAAAGACAGACAGAGATAGAGACAGACAGACAGACAGACAGACAGGCAGACAGACAGACAGAAAAACTGAGACAAACAAACAGAAAGACGAGGCAGACACACAGACAAACAGACAGTCAGACAGACGAGAGATGACGCAGAAAGCACAGAGAAAGAGGGGCAGATCAGAGACAATAGAAGGAAATGAGAGACTGATGCGACAGTCATGCACATGGAGAAAAAGGAGAGAGTGGAAATAGTCCACAGACAGCTGTAGGGAGAATGAAGAGAGAGTGGAAATGAGAGGTAGGGGATGAGAGAGTGTAGAGAGGAGAGAGAAGAGAGAGAGTGGAAATAGTCCACAGACAGCTGTAGGGAGAATGAAGAGAGAGTGGAAATAGTCCACAGACAGCTGTAGGGAGAATGAAGAGAGAGTGGAAATAGTCCACAGACAGCTGTAGGAGAATGAAGAGAGAGTGGAAATAGTCCACAGACAGCGTCAGAGAGAATGAAGAGAGAGTGGAAATAGTCCACAGACAGCTGTAGGGAGAATGAAGAGAGAGTGGAAATAGTCCACAGACAGCTGTAGGGAGAATGAAAGAGAGTGGAAATAGTCCACAGACAGCTGAGGGAGAATGAAGAGAGAGTGGAAATAGTCCACAGACAGCTGTAGGGAGAATGAAGAGAGAGTGGAAATAGTCCACAGACAGCTGTAGGGAGAATGAAGAGAGAGTGGAAATAGTCCACAGACAGCTGTAGGGAGGAATGAAGAGAGAGTGGAAATAGTCCACAGACAGCTGTAGGGAGAATGAAGGAGAGTGGAAATAGTCCACAGACAGCTGTAGGGAGAATGAAGAGAGAGTGGAAATAGTCCACAGACAGCTGTAGGGAGAATGAGGAGAAGGGAAATAGTCACCAGACAGCTGTAGGGAGAAAAGGGAGAGGAAATGTCCACAGACAGCTGTAGGGAGAATAAGGAGAGATGGAAATATCCGCACACTGTAGGGAGAATGAAGGGAGGGAAGGAAATAGTCCACCATGAATGCTGTAGGAGGACAGGGGAGAGTATGAAATATCCACAGACAGCTGAAAAGGGGAGAAATAAGCAGAGAAGGGAAGAAGGGATTAATATAGCAAGAGCGAACAGGGAAGAAATGACTTATTAGAGAGGGAAGGTGGATAAATGATCTTTCACAGCAGCAGTGAGGGGAGTAATGTTAATGGAGAGTGAGAAGGGAGTACTGACTTAGTACAGCTGTAGGGAATGGGGAGAGATGGAAATGAGTTCTACAGACAGTGGATAAGGGGATGATGAATGAACTTCTACAGACAGCTGTGGGAGATAACTGGACCTTAATAGTCACGACACGAGGAGAAAAGGGGAAGAAAATCCACTAACACTAGAACAGAGGGACAAGGGAAATACTCCCAGACACTTAAACAGACAGAGGAAGAGGAAAAGTCACGACAGACGAGGGAGAAGAAGGAGAGAAAAGCCAGACAGCTAGAGAAGAAGGGAGAGGAAACAGCACAAGCAGGACAAAGAAAGGAGATAACTGTCCAACCTTAATACAGACAGAGGGACGAAGGGAAGATAACTGCCTTAATACAGCAGAGGGAGAATGGGGAGAGTAACTGCCTTAAGACAGACAGAGGGAGAATGGGGAGATAAACTGACCTACAGACACTGAGGGAGAATGGGGAGAGTAAAATGACCTTATACAGACACAGAGGGAGAATGGGAAGATAACGAACTATACAGACAGGAGGGAAGAAGGGGAAATAACTGACCTTATAAGGACAGAGGGAAAGGGGAAGTAACTACTTGTACAGAAGAGGGAGAGGGAAGTTACAGACTTGATAAAGCAGAGAAGGAGAGTGGAAGTACAGACCTTGATAAGAAGAGGGAGAAGGGAAGTACGACCTTTGATACAGACAGAGGGAGAATGGGAATAACTGACCTTGATACAGACAGAAGGGAGAAGGGAGAGGTAAATGACCAACAGACAGCGAGGGAGAAGGGAAGATAACACTATCACAGACAGGGGAGAATGGGGAGATAAATACATGAACAAGACAGAGGGAGAAGGGAAGAAATGACTTAGTACAGACAGCGAGGGAAAGGGGAAGTGAAATGATGATCACAGACAGCAGGGAAAGAGGAAGATAATGAACCTTATCCAGACAGCAGGGAGAATGGGAAGTAACTACTGATACAGACACGAGGGAGAAGGGAAGATAACTGCCTTATAGACAGCAGAGGGAGAATGGGAAGTAATGCCTATACAGACAGAGGGAAGAGAGGAAGAAACTGACCTTATACAGACACAGAGGGAGAATGGAAGTTAACTGACCTTATACAGACACAGAGGGAGAAGGGGAGTAACTGGCTTATACGACACGAGGGAGAAGGGGAAGTATGACTTATACGACGGGGAAAGGGGAAGTAATGACCTTATAGCAGGCAGAGGGAGTGGAAGTTAACTGACTTGATACAGACAGAGGGAAGGGGAAGTAACTACCTTAATCAGCCAGGGAGAATGGGATATTCACTGACCTTGTACAGACAGAGGGACAAGGGAAATAACTACCTAATACAACACAGAGGGAAAGGGAAGTAACTGACCTGAACAACACAGAGGGAAAGGAAGTAAGATGTACAGACAAGAGGAGAAGGGAAGATAACTACCTGACGCGAGGGAAGAGGAAGAGAGAGAATAGCACAGAGAGATGAGAAGAGAGAGAAGAGAGGAGAGGGAGAAACAGCCCAAACAGACAAGAGATGAAATGGAGTTAACACCTTATACAGACACGAGGGAGAATGGGAAGTAATGACCTTAATACAGACAAGAGGGAGAATGGGAGTAACTGACTTATACAGACACAGGGAAATGGGAAGTTAACTGACCTATACAGACACAGAGGGAGAATGGGAAGTAATGACCTTAATACAGACAGAGGGAGAATGGGAAGTATAACTGACCTTATAAGACAAAGGGGAAGGAGAATGACCTAACAACAGAGGGACAAGGAAGATAACTGACCTTATACAGACAGAGGGAGAAGGGAATAACTGACCTTATACAGACAGAGGAGAATGGGAAGAACGACTTATACAGACACAGAGGGAGAATGGAAGATAACTGACCTTGATACAGACACGAGGGGAAATGGGGAAGTAACGACCTAACAGACCGGGGACAGCTGACTAAGACAGAGGGAGAAGGGAAGTAACTGACCTTATACAGACACAGAGGGAGAGGGAATAACGACCTGTAGAGGGAAAGGGAATAAACTGACCTTAATACAGACACAGAGGGAGAATGGGAAGTAACTGACCTTAATACCACAGATAACACTATAGCAGAGAGAAGGGAAGTTAACAGACCTTATACAGACAGAGGGAGAATGGAAGTAATATAATACAGACACGAGGGAGAAGGGGAAGTAATGACCTAATACAGACACAGAGGGAAAGGGGAGATAACTGACCTTGAACAGCAAGAGGGAGAAGGGAAGATCTGACTAATAACAGAGGGCATGGAAGTAATGACTTAATACAGAGGGAGAATGGGAAGTAACTGCCTTGATACAGACGGGGAAAGGGGAAGTAATGACCTTATACAGACAGGGGGAGAATGGGAAGTTAACTGACCTTGATACAGACAGAGGGCAAGGGGGTTTAACTGACCTTATACAACACAGAGAAAGGAAGTAACTACCTTATACACAACAGAGGGAAAGGAAGTAACTACCTTATACAGACACAGAGGGAGAAGGAAGTAACTGACCTTGATACAGACAGAGGGAGAAGGGGAAGATAACTACCTTATACAGAACAGAGGGAGAAGGGAGAACTGACCTTGATACAGACAGAGGGAAAGGGGAAGAAACTACCTTAATACAGACAAGAGGGACAATGGAAGTTAACGACCTTATACAGACAGAGGGACAAGGGAAGATAACTGACCTTAATACAGACACAGAGGGAGAATGGGAAGTAACTGACCTTGATACAGACAGAGGGACAAGGGAAGTAACTGACCTTAATACAGACACAGAGGAGAATGGGAAGTTAACTGACCTTAATACAGACAAGGGAGAAGGGAAGTAACTGACCTTATACAGACAGAGGAAATGGGAAGTAACTGACCTTGATACAGACAGAGGGACAAGGGAAGATAACTGACCTTAATACAGACACAGAGGGAAATGGGAAGTAACTGACCTTAATACAGACAAGAGGAAAGGGAAGATAACTGACCTTATACAGACACAGAGGGAAATGGGAAGTAACTGACCTTAATACAGACACAGAGGAAAGGGAAGTAACTGACCTTATACAGACAGAGGGAAAGGGAAGATAACTGACCTTAATACAGACAGAGGGAAAGGGGAAGTAACTGACCTTAATACAGACACAGAGGGAAAGGGAAGATAACTGACCTTATACAGACAGAGGGAGAAGGGAAGTAACTGACCTTAATACAGACACAGAGGGACAAGGGAAGATAACTGACCTTAATACAGCACAGAGGGAAGGGAAGATAACTGACCTTAATACAGACAGAGGGAAAGGGAAGATAACTGACCTTAATACAGACAGAGGGAAAGGGAAGTAACTGACCTTAATACAGACACGAGGGAAAGGGAAGATAACTGACCTTATACAGACACAGAGGGGAAGGGAAGATAACTGACCTTAATACAGACACAGAGGGACAAGGGGAAGATAACTGACCTGAATACAGACACAGAGGGACAAGGGGAAGATAATGACCTTATACAGACAGAGGACAAGGGAAGATCTGACCTTAATAAGACAGAGGACAAGGGGAAGATAACTGACCTTATACACAGACAGAGGGACAAGGGAAGATAACTGACCTTAATACAGCAGAGTGAAAGGGGAAGATAACTGACCTTAATACAGACAGAGAAAAAGGGAAGATAACTGACCTTATACAACACAGAGGGAAGGGAAGATAACTGACTTAATACAGACACAGAGGGACAAGGGGAAGATAACTGACCTTATACAGACAGAGGGACAAGGGGAAGATAACTGACCTTATACAGACACAGAGGGAAAGGGGAAGATAACTCACCTTAATACAGACACAGAGGGAAAGGGGAAGATAACTGACCTTATACAGACAGAGGGACAAGGGAAGATAACTGACCTAATACAGACACGAGGGACAAGGGGAAGATAACTGACCTTAATACAGACACAGAGGGGAAGGGGAAGATAACTGACTTAATCAGACACAGAGGGACAAGGGGAAGATAACTGACCTTAATACAGACAGAGGGACAAGGGGAAGATAACTGACCTTAATACAGACACAGAGGGACAAGGGGAAGATAACTGACCTTAATACAGACACAGAGGGACAAGGGGAAATAACTGACCTTAATACAGACAGAGGGGCAAGGGGAAGATAACTGACCTTAATACAGACACAGAGGGACAAGGGGAAGATAACTGACCTTATACAGAGGGACAAGGGGAAGATAACGGGACCTTAATACAGACAGAGGGAAAGGGGAAGATAACTGACCTTGATACACAGACAGGGGGAAAGGGAAGATAACTGACCTTGATACAAAACAGAGGAGAAGGGGGTGGTAACAGACCTTGATACAGACAGAGGGAGAAGGGGAAGATAACTCACCTTGATACACAGACAGAGGGAGAAGGAGAAGATAACTCACCTTGATACACAGACAGAGGGAGAAGGGGAGAGTAACTGACCTTGATACACAGACAGAGGGAGAAGGGGAAGATAACTCACCTTGATACACAGACAGAGGGAGAAGGGGAGATAACTCACCTGATACACAGACAGAGGGAGAAGGGGAAGATAACTGACCTTAATACAGACAGAGGGACAAGGGAAGATAACTCGACCTTGATACAGACAGAGGGACAAGGGGAAGATAACTCACCTGATACACAGACAGAGGGGAAGGGGAAGATAACTAAACCTTAATACAGACACAGAGGACAAGGGGAAGATAACTGACCTTATACAGACAGAGGGACAAGGGGAAGATAACTGACCTTAATACAGACAGAGGGAAAGGGAAGATAACTGACCTTAATACAGACAGAGGGAAAGGGAAGATAACTGACCTTAATACAGCACAGAGGGAAAGGGAAGATAACTGGACCTTAATACAGACAGAGGGAGAAGGGGAAGATAACTGACCTTAATACAGACGGGAAAGGGGAAGATAACTGACCTTAGATACAGACAAGAGGGAAAGGGGAAGATAACTGACCTTAATACACAGACACAGAGGGACAAGGGGAAGATAACTGACCTTAATACAGAGGGACAAGGGGAAATAACTGACCTTATACAGACAGAGGGACAAGGGGAAGATAACTGACCTTGATACACAGACAGAGGGACAAGGGGAAGATAACTCACCTTATACAGACAAGGGAGCAAGGGGAAGATAACTGACCTTAATACAGACAGAGGGAGAAGGGGAAGATAACTCACCTTGATACAGACAGAGGGAAAGGGGAAGATAACTGACCTTAATCAGACACAGAGGGAGAAGGGGAAGATAACTCACCTTGATACAGACAGAGGGAAAGGGGAAGATAACTCACCTTGATACACAGACAGAGGGAGAAGGGAAGATAACTACCTTGATACACAACAGAGGGAGAAGGGGAAGGTAACTGACCTTGATACACAGACAGAGGAGGAGGGGAAGATAACTCCTTGATACACAGACAAGAGGGGAGCAAGGGGGAAGATAACTGACCTTATACACAGAGGGAGAAGGGGAAGATAAACTAGGCCCTTGATACACAGAGAGAGGGAGAAGGGGAAGATAACTCACCTTGATACACAGAGAGAGGGAGAAGGGAAGATAACTGACCTTAATACTGACCTTAATACCGAGGGACAAGGGGAAGATAACTGACCTTAATACAAGCAGAGGGACAATGGGGAAGATAACTGACCTTGATACACAGACAGAGGGACAAGGGGAAGATAACTGGCCTTGATACAGACAGAGGGAGAAGGGGAAGATAACTGACCTTAATACAGACAGAGGGAGAAGGGGAAGATAACTCACCTTGATACACAGACAGAGGGAGAAGGAGAAGATAACTCACCTTGATACACAGACAGAGGGAGAAGGGGGAGGTAACTGACCTTGATACACAGACAGAGGGAGAAGGGGAAGATAACTCACCTTGATACACAGACAGAGGGAGAAGGGGGAGATAACTCACCATGATACACAGACAGAGGGAGAAGGGGAAGATAACTCACCTTAATACAGACAGAGGGACAAAGGGAAGATAACTCGCCTTGATACACAGACAGAGGGACAAGGTGAAGATAACTCACCTTGATACACAGACAGAGGGAGAAGGGGAAGATAACTAACCTTGATACAGACACAGATGGGACAAGGGGAAGATAACTGACCTTAATACAGATAGAGGGACAAGGGGAAGATAACTGACCTTAATACAGACAGAGGGAGAAAGGGAAGATAACTGACCTTAATACAGACAGAGGGAGAAAGGGAAGATAACTGACCTTAATACAGACACAGAGGGAGAAGGGGGAGATAACTGGCCTTAATACAGACACAGAGGGAGAAGGGGAAGATAACTGACCTTAATACAGAGGGACAAGGGGAACATAACTGACCTTAGTACAGGCAGAGGGACAAGGGGAAGATAACTGACCTTGATACACAGACAGAGGGACAAGGGGAAGATAACTCACCTTAATACAGAGGGACAAGGGGAAAATAACTGACCTTGATACACAGACAGAGGGACAAGGGGAAGATAACTGACCTTGATACACAGACAGAGGGAGAAGGGGAAGATAACTCACCTTGATACACTGACATAGGGAGAAGGGGAAGATAACTGACCTTAATACAGACAGAGGGAGAAGGGGAAGATAACTCACCTTGATACAGACAGAGGGACAAGGGGAAGATAACTCACCTTGATACACAGAGGGAGAAGGGGAAGATAACTCAACTTGATACACAGACAGAGGGAAGGGGAAGATAACTCACCTTGATACACAGACAGAGGGAGAAGGAGAAGATAACTCACCTTGATACACAAACAGAGGGAGAAGGGGAAGGTAACTGACCTTGATACACAGACAGAGCGAGGTGGGGAAGATAACTCCCTTGATACACAGACAGAGGGAGAAGGGGAAGATAACTGACCTTCATACACAGAGGGAGAAGGGGAAGATAACTCACCTTGATACACAAGAGAGAGGGAGAAGGGGAAGATAACTCACCTTGATACACAGAGAGAGGGAGAAGGGGAAGATAACTGACCTTAATACTGACCTTAATACCGAGGGACAAGGGGAAGATAACTGACCTTAATACAAGCAGAGGGACAAGGGGAAGATAACTGACCTTGATACACAGACAGAGGGACAAGGGGAAGATAACTGGCCTTGATACAGACAGAGGGAGAAGGGGAAGATAACTGACCTTAATACAGACAGAGGGACAAGGGGAAGATAACTCACCTTGATACACAGACATAGGGAGAAGGGGAAGATAACTGACCTTCATACACAGAGGGAGAAGGGGAAGATAACTCACCTTGATACAGACAGAGGGACAAGGGAAAATAACTCACCTTGATACACAGACAGAGGGAGAAGGGGAAGATAACTCACCTTGATACACAGAGGGAGAAGGGGAAGATAACTCAACTTGATACACAGACAGAGGGAGAAGGGGAAGATAACTCACCTTGATACAGACAGAGGGAGAAGGAGAAGATAACTCACCTTGATACACAAACAGAGGGAGAAGGGGGAGGTAACTGACCTTGATACACAGACAGAGGGAGGAGGGGAAGATAACTCACCTTGATACACAGACAGATGGAGAAGGGGGAGATAACTGACCTTCATACACAGACAGAGGGAGAAGGGGAATATAACTCACCTTGATGCACAGACAGAGGGAGAAGGGGAAGATAACTGACCTTCATACACAGACATAGGGAGAAGGGGAAGATAACTCACCTTGATACACAGACAGAGGGAGAAGGGGAAGATAACTGACCTTCATACACAGACAGAGGGACAAGGGGAAGATAACTCACCTTGATACACAGACAGAGGGAGAAGGGGGAGGTAACTGACCTTCATACACAGATAGAGGGAGAAGGGGGAGATAACTCACCTTGATACACAGACAGAGGGAGAAGGGGAAGGTGATGGCGATGACAATGATGGACAGCACGTAGAGGATGTAGCCACAGCAGCCAATGCTGCCTCCCTGGTTCATGCGCAGTTGCTCTGAAACACACAGCAATAGCAGCAACCGTCAAGCCACAGCAGTAACAACCGTCAAGCAACAATAGCAGCAACAGTCAAGCAACAGCAGCAACCGTCAAGGGGGCACAACCCTCAAAACAATGCCAGCAAGGCGCTACCAAGACCTCTGATGGGAAAGACAACAATAACAATGAAGATCACAACAACAAATGAGGGGGGGGGGGGGGGAACAACGATGATGATGACAATCACAACATATGGAAACAAGCAACAACAACTACGACAACAACAACATCTGCAACAACAATAACAACAAGCCCTGAACTGGTGTGACATGTGGGAAGACTGATCCGTGTCTGAAAGATCATCTTCCAAGAATTAGTACAGGGTGAGAAAAGACAGGAGTGTAATACAGTACTTCTCTCTCTCTCTCTCTCTCTCTCTCTCTCTCTCTCTCTCTCTCTCTCTCTCTCTCTCTCCAAGTAATGCCTCCTCTGCGTGAAATACCTCCCCTTTCTATTCCATCCATAGCCTCATACATCCTGGCCTCCTAGCCTATTCATCCCCAATATAGAGGCAACAACATGGACAGCAACGACGCTTTTATTGCCGTTTTCTTCTATCCATCAACTATACACCCTCGTCGCCGGCATTTGAGGCGGTGGGTTATGTCCCATTCTGCACAGGTCCTGAGGATCTATACACGCAGTCTCCGACAGGACCTCTTCAACTCGCACAGTGGCTCCATGCCAGGGAGTGAGAATCTTCATCGTTTCATCTACCAATTAGGGTGCGTCATATTTTTAGGGTGCGTGGGGGTGGGTGCAGATGAGGGAATAATAGCTGTACAGAGTAGACGATGTTCGAAACTCTGCAAGGGAGGTCATCTGTGTTGGAGATCGCGTTCAGTGAGCTTGACACCGCCGTTTTCATGGGACAGATGCCGCGGGTGGGCATGGCCGCAGCAATGTTGCTCCATCTGTCAGCTTCACAGTTTGATTACAGGGAGACAATAACAAAACATGGGTGCGAAATGGTGCGCCTGTTTGTATTCTGCAGACAAACACTGTCCCGATCGTTGTCATCCTGGCATTGCTTCAAATCAAATATTTGACCTCAAAAAGCCATTTGATTCACCGAAAAAAAAAGAGAGAAGGGATAACTCTACCTGAAACAGAAAGACAGGCGTTATCCTCCTTTGATTTTTTTTTCAGCATAAGTTTGTCAGGACAAATTTCCTTGTGGTCTCTGGACCTTAAAAGTAGCGTGTATCTTGTTTATAGCGAAGCTGAAGAGAGTTTTTAAACGGAAAGAAGAGCTAGCAGCGACTAGCTAGCTAGTTTACAGCTCGTTTTGGTATTTGACTTCTGTCCTTTTTTCTTTCTTTCTTTTTTTTTTTTTTTTTTCTTTTGGTCTGTGTCATGCATAATTCATGTTTGCACAGTTCACGTACTGTCCGAAAAGTTTGCCTGACATGTGAACTTGGCTACGACAAAGTTTAAACAGCTTAGTCTCTAATTTACCTTTTCCTTCTGTCTAACACTCGTTCTGTCAACCCTTCTCTGTTTAGCAGTGATGACGAAGTGAATTTTACACGGAAAAGCCGCACCATTGTAAGGGTTTCTTAAACTTGATGACGTCGATCTCACGTTCACGGCATTACCCACAGTTCTGAGCAGTATGGGAACTGGCAGGAACAGGGATTACGCACACACGTTACACACATTCTGGACAACTGAATACTATAGAAAACAAGTGTAGGTTGAAAGCTCCCTTCTTGAACAGCCCAAACAGTTTCACTGAACAGCCCAAACAGTTTCACTGAACAGCCCAAACAGTTTCACCGATTGCTCCACACGTGTCTCGGGCCTGAATGGCAGAGGTAAGTCGAGGGGCCTCTGAAACACGACAAAATACAGTCCGCAGAAACACGGTGGCTGGAACTGTTAGATTTCCACCCATTTCTGCTTGATGCTCCCTTGAGGCAGTCCATTAAAAGTAACGTAACAAAAAGAAAGAAACATTAAATGTCAATGCATTCTGTCATTTTGAAAGTACAAAGAGACGAAATAACCACGTTGTGCCTACTGGCGGACAACAATGGATACAGAAAGGGGGTCACTCCTGCCACACAATGCACCTCAAAGACCTGGTCATGTTCTGTGAGTTCCAGCCAAACATGTCTATATACGTCATTGTCGAACCAAGTCATGTTGTCGAATGGCGCGCAATTCCTTACGATCGATCACGTGAGATCGTAAATAACAGCACATCTACAAAGAAGAATCCAGGCGTTTGAAATAAAAGACTACCTGCAAAATCATAGGCTATGCATCTCCGACAGAGACCAAAAGTCACCAATGAAGAACAGTGCAAAGAGACCAAAAGTCATCAATGAAGAAGAATGAAGTGAAAGACTACCTGCAACATCCTAGGCTATGCATCTCCGACAGAGACCAACAGTCACCAATGAAGAAGAATGAAGTGAAAGACTACCTGCAACATCCTAGGCTATGCATCTCCGACAGAGACCAACAGTCATCAATGAAGAAGAATGAAGTGAAAGACTACCTGCAACATCCTAGGCTATGCATCTCCGACAGAGACCAACAGTCACCAATGAAGAACAGTGCAAAGAGACCAAAAGTCACCAATGAAGAACAGTGCAAAGAGACCAAAAGTCACCAATGAAGAAGAGAGCAAAGAATCGAGGCAGTCGAAGGCCCCTTTTAAGACTCCCTGCCACCCGTGAAGAAACGAAGAGTGAAATGGTGTGGTCACCCCTCTCCATCATCCCGCCCTGCCAGAATCATCCTGCAGGCTGCTGTGCCGGGACACAGAAGGGGCACAGAGAGACAGAGGTGAGAGGACAACCTCCAGGAATGGCCAGGCCTGACCTTTGACCATTCCCAGAGAGCATGTCTTTGCTGGCCTCTCCAACATGTCTTTGCTGGTTTCTCCAACATGTCTTTGCTGGTTTGCTGGTTTCTCCAGCATGTCTTTACTGGTTTCTCCAGCATGTATGTCTTTGCTGGTTTCTCCAACATGTCTTTGCTGGTTTCTCCAACATGTCTTTACTGGTTTCTCCAACATGTTTTACTGGTTTCTCCAACATGTCTTTACTGGCCTCTCCAACATGTCTTTGCTGGTTTCTCCAACATGCCTTTGCTGGTTTCTCCAACATGTCTTTACTGGCCTCTCCAACATGTCTTTACTGGTTTCTCCAACATATCTTTGCTGGCCTCTCCAACATGTCTTTACTGGCCTCTCCAACATGTCTTTACTGGATTCTCCAACATGTCTTTGCTGGTTTCTCCAACATGTCTTTCCTGATTTCTCCAATATGTCTTTACTGGCTTCTCCAACATGTCTTTACTGGCCTCTCCAACATGTCTTTCCTGGTTTCCCCATCACCACCACCCCCTCCCCATTCCTCTAAACCAAGCCAGGTGGCTTTTCAGAATCTCGCTTCCCTCGTAATAAACGTACCCCCGCCCCCTCCCCCCCCCCCCCCCCCAACTCAGCCAATGGGAAGTAATTTAACACAGCTATGACCCATGAACAGCTGGCCAATCAGGCGTAGGAACAGACACGGCTTTGGGGAGAAGATGCAAGAGATATACTGAGAGAGAGAGAGACAGAGATAAGAGACAGAGGCAGAGAGAGAGAGAGAGAGGGCGAGAGAGAGAGGGGGAGAGAGAGACAGAGGGACAGAGAGAGAAACAGAGGGACAGAGAGAGAGAGACAGAGACAGAGAGGGGGGGGGGGGCAGCAGAAGGATTACTGGAAAGGAAGGGGGAGGAAGAGAGAAGGGAAGGAGGGGGGGGGGGTTGGAGGAGGCAGGCGGTAGTGGAGGTGGAGGGGGTGATGGTGGCGGTGGTAGTGGTGGTTGGCTTTGGTGTTCCACTTCATCCTGACCAGCTGCGGGAAGCCCAAGGACTGGCGGGGTCTGCTTTGATGCTGGCTCTCTCTGACATCTGGCAGTGCTGCACTCCATCCACTGCTGACCGTGCTACAGCCATGGTCACTGCCCTCCCACTTGATTAGGCTGATGATGAGGCTGATAAGTCAATAATTCATCGACAGGAAATCATGTGTCAGCTAAGAAAAAGAAAAAAAAAAGCGTGTTCTCTGATTGACAAATTGCGTGAATTAGACTTTTTTTTTCCTGGTTCGCCGAAAGATTTGATTAGGTTAGTCAGGGAAGGAAGGAGACGTGGATGGGTGGCTGGGGGAAGGGGGTGGGGGGAGGGGGGTTGGGAGAGGCGGAGGACGGAAGAAATGGAGGGGGTGGGGGAGGAGAGTAGTGAGAGAAGGGTATGATGAACAGGGCGGGGAGAGAAAGATGGAAAAGTTAATGTTTTTTTTACATATATCACAGACACGCGCGCGCGCGCACACACACACACACACACGTACATACACACATGCATACATATATACATGCTTATATGAACATACATATGTGTTTACACACACGCAGAAAATATGGGCGGGAATGAGAGAGAGAGGGGAGAGAGAGAGAGAGAGAGAGAGAGAGAGAGAGAGAGAGAGAGAGACAGACAGACAGACAGACAGACAGACAGACAGACAGACACGCACGCACGCACGCACGCACGCACGCACGCACGCACGCACGCACCACACACACACACACACACAGCAGAGAGAGAGAGAGAGAGACAGAGAGACAGAGACAGAGAGAGACAGAGAAACGAGGGGGAAGAGCGAAGAAGTGGGGGAAACAGACCAAAAAAACAAACAAACAAACAAACAAAACATTTAAACATTTTCATTATTCAAGCTATGGGGAAACGTCAAAATACAGGAGTCGGTTGCATTTGACGAGAAAGACACGTGCTACGGAATGGCTTAGACAACTCAACTAACAGTTGTTTGGCAAGGCATTCATCTACCTTGGCAACCCCCCCCCCCCCCCCCCTCCTTGAAGAGACTTGCAGGCGTCTCATTTGTCAAGTGGTGTGTGTGTGTGTGTGTGTGTGTGTTTGTGTGTGGAGAGAGAGAGAGAGAGAGAGTGGTGTGTGTTGTGTGGGGGGGGGGGGTTGTGCTGTTTGTTTGTTTGTTTGTGCTGTGTGTGTGTGTGTGTGTGTGTGTGTGTGTGTGTGTGTGTGTGTGTGTGTGGTGTGTGCTGTGTGTGTGCGTGTGTGTGTGTGTGTGTGTGTGTGTGTGTGTGTGTGTGTGTGTGTGTGTGTGTGTGCTGTGTGTGTGTGCTGTGTTTGTGTGTGTGTATGTGTGCGCGCGCGCTGTGTGTTTGTGTGTGTGTGTGTGTGTGCCGCGCGCGCGCGCGCGCATGACAAAGAGACAGACAGAGTGATAGATAGAGAAGACAGAGATGGACAGACAGACACAGACAGACATACACAGACAGACAGAGACAGACACAGACACACACAGACATACACAGACAGACAGAGACAGACACAGACTGATAGAGAGACAGACAGAGATGGACAGACAGACAGACATAGACAGACTGACAGACAGAGACAGACAGACATAGACAGACTGACAGACAGACAGACAGACAGACAGACATAGACAGACAGACAGACAGACAGACATACACTGACAGACAGACAGACAGACGCTGTGGTGTGTATTGTTTCCGCTTTTCATTGTTTGCTCTGTCTGATTTGTTCTGCCCCCTTTTCCTGATTGGTCTCCCTTTGTTGTCTTCTGATTTCAGCAGTTACCTCCTCCTCTCCTCTGTTTACTCCTTTATCTTACTTCGTTAAATAATAATAATAATGATTATTTATGGCGCTTAATCCTACATCATAAGCCCCAAGCCCTTACAAATACATAAAATGTGAAAGAAAACATAAATGAAACCAATAAGAAGATGAAAACTGCAGTAAGTACCATGCATCTACAAACAAGGGTGCATATTGACACAAACCCACTCGCGCGCGCGCACACAACAACACACACACACACACACACAAATCCTTCGGGAAGCCCTTTTTTCTCCTTCTTCTAGCTTCTTCTTAATATCTGAATCTGTCCCTTGCCACATTCATCAAATTATTGTTTATGTAGCTCCTCTCTCTCTCTCTCTCTCTCTGTTGCTGTTCTGTAAACTTCGGTGCGGGTCTGGAAACAAGCCTTCAGAGTTCCAGAGATTGATGGGAGTGGTTGGGACTTTTGCCAGCTTCACATGAACACACTATCAGCGCTCTGTTCGGGTGTGGTGTGCAACTGTGCCCTCTCATCTCCAATCCCAACTGGCGTTTTAACAGTTTCACATGTTCATGACTGATGCTAGTGAAGACAACTGTGCCCCTCATCTCCAATCCGACTGGCGTTTTAACAGTTTCACATTGTTCCATTGACTGAATGCTAGTGAAGACAACTGTGCCCCCTCATCTCCAATCCCAACTGGCGTTTTAACAGTTTCACATTGTTCCATTGACTGAATGCTAGTGAAGACAACTGTGCCCCCTCATCTCCAATCCCAACTGGCGTTTTAACAGTTTCACATTGTTCCATTGACTGAATGCTAGTGAAGACAACTGTGCCCCCTCATCTCCAATCCCAACTGGCGTTTTAACAGTTTCACATTGTTCCATTGACTGAATGCTAGTGAAGACAACTGTGCCCTCTCATCTCCAATCCCGACTGGCGTTTCAATAGTTTCACCTTGTCCCATTGACTGAATGCTAGTGAAAAGAAACAGGCAAAATCAACATTCGTGCGAGCGAGGATGTCGAAACAGAGAAACAAAAGTGCACCCGCGCGATCACAAATATACATATAATAACGCATGCGCGCGTGCGCATATGCACGTGCACACACACACACACACACACACACACACACACACACACACACACACATAACATACATACACACACACACGCACGCACGCACGCACGACGCACGCACGCACGCGCGCGCACGCACGCCGACGCACACACCACACAACACAACACACACACACACACACACACACACACACACACACACACACACACACACACACATCTGTTGATTTTCCTCTCTCTTCCGCGTGCAGGATAACGTGGAGAGGAAGGGAGAGGGGGGTGACAGGCAAGATTAAAAAGCAGGAGTGGGAGGTGAATGCCAACAGCTCTGGCTACCAATGGAATGCAAGTTTACAGAATTCCGCAACTCACTTACCCCAACAAATATATCAATATTTACCACCAAAAAAACAAAAAGACCTGGTTTGAAGCGATAACAGTTTCTACTCATTCATCTTCTTTTCTTTTAAAATCCTTTGGTTTAAACAGACATTCATTCAAAAATGTCTTGTACAATCAACCAATTGCAAGAGCAACAACAGGCATATTGCTTACATTACGCTCAGAAGTCTACACAAGCAAGTTGCATGACATCTGGTGGACAATGACTAGTTATATGACAATTGGTGGACAGTGACTAGTTATATGACAACTGGTGGACAGTGACTAGTTTATGACAACTGGTGGACAATGACTAGTTACATGACAATTGATGTACATCAACTAGTTATATGACAATTGGTGGACAGTGACTAGTTTTATGACAATTGGTGTACATCAACTAGTTATATGACAATTGGTGGACAGTGACTAGTTATAGGACAGTTGGTGGACAGTGATTAGTTATATGACAATTGGTGGACAGTGATTAGTTATATGACAATTGGTGGACAGTGACTAGTTATATAATAATTGGTAGACAGCGACTAGTTATATAACAATTGGTAGACAGTGACTAGTTATATGACAATTGGTGGACAGTGACTAGTTATATAACAATTGGTAGACAGCGACTAGTTATATGACAATTGGTAGACAGTGACTAGTTATATGACAATTGGTGGACAGTGACTAGTTATATGACATCTGGTGGACAGTGACTAGTTATATGACATCTGGAGGACAGTGACTAGTTACATGACATCTGGAGGACTGTGACTAGTTATATGACAATTGGTGGACAGTGACTAGTTATATGACAATTGGTAGACAGTGACTACTTATAGGACAATTGGTGGACAGTGACTATATATATATGACAATTGGTGGACAGTGACTAGTTATATGACAATTGGTAGACAGTGACTACTTATAGGACAATTGGTGACAGTGACTAGTTATATGACAATTGGTGGACAGTGACTATATATATGACAATTGGTGGACAGTGACTAGTTATATGACAATTGGTGGGCAGTACTATATATATGACAATTGGTGGACAGTGACTAGTTATATGACAATTGGTGGGCAGTACTATATATATGACAATTGGTGGACAGTGACTAGTTATATGACAATTGATGGACATTGACTATATATATGACAATTGGTGGACAGTGACTAGTTATATGACAATTGGTGGGCAGTACTAATATATATGACAATTGTGGACAGTGACTAGTTATATGACAATTGATGGGCAGTGACTATATATATGACAATCGGTGGGCAGTGACTATATATATGACAATTGGTGGACAGTGACTAGTTATATGACAATTGATGGGCAGTGACCATATATATGACAATTGGTGGACAGTGACTAGTTATATGACATCTGGTGGACAGTGACTAGTTATATGACATCTGGTGGACAGTGACTAGTTATATGACATCTGGTGGCAGTGACTAGTTATATGACATCTGGGGACAGTGACTAGTTATATGACATCTGGAGGACAGTGACTAGTTATATGACAATTGGAGGACAGTGACTAGTTATATGACATCTGGAGGACAGTGACTAGTTATATGACATCTGGTGGACAGTGACTAGTTATATGACATCTGGAGGACAGTGACTAGTTATATGACATCTGGAGGACAGTGACTAGTTATATGACAATTGGAGGACAGTGACTAGTTATATGACATCTGGAGGACAGTGACTAGTTATATGACATCTGGTGGACAGTGACTAGTTATATGACATCTGGTGGACAGTGACTAGTTATATGACATCTGGAGGACAGTGACTAGTTATATGACAACTGGAGGACAGTGACTAGTTATATGACATCTGGTGGACAGTGACTAGTTATATGACATCTGGTGGACAGTGACTAGTTATATGACATCTGGAGGACAGTGACTAGTTATATGACAATTGGAGGACAGTGACTAGTTATATGACATCTGGTGGACAGTGACTAGTTATATGACATCTGGTGGACAGTGACTAGTTATATGACATCTGGTGGACAGTGACTAGTTATATGACAATTGGAGGACAGTGACTAGTTATATGACATCTGGAGGACAGTGACTAGTTATATGACATCTGGAGGACAGTGACTAGTTATATGACATCTGGTGGACAGTGACTAGTTATATGACATCTGGAGGACAGTGACTAGTTATATGACAATTGGAGGACAGTGACTAGTTATATGACAATTGGTGGACAGTGACTAGTTATATGACATCTGGAGGACAGTGACTAGTTATATGACATCTGGTGGACAGTGACTAGTTCTGTTTCAGAAATAACACACTTCTGGACGCATGTTCATCATAGTCAGTACAATGCTCCCCTGATAGAAAAAAACAGTAAATGAATACTCAAATAAATAGATAAATGAATGAATGAACAAATAAATACAAAACAACAATAATGAAAAAGAAGGGAGGGGGGGGGGGGGGATACGAAAGACAGAAGCGCAAACATCTCATCGTAAATAAATTGTAAATTTGAAAGCCAAATTTCAAAACCAGTAATTTGTAGAACAGGGGAAAGCAATGGGCGCTCACCCCAACATGGACAACAATGTTCCATTTCAAACCTATCTGAATCAGAAATGGATGAGTATAGAGTCTCAAACATTACCATATCTGTATCATCATGAAAAGCAGCATTGGACTTGAGCGCATTCTGGGAATGATTTAGAAAGTGTTGGCGCAGACGACACGAAAAAGAAGCATGATTATGAGATGTGTTCGGTTGTTTCCCTTTAATGAAGACGAGTACAACTTGGGACATTCGTTCAAGTTACAGTCCACCTTATTTTCGATAGAAGCAAGATCAATGTTGTCTGCAGGACAAGTTAGAAAGGGAATTGGTTTGTGTGTCAACACCACAATCCCCTGCCCCCTCCCCGGCACCCCAAATAGTGACCTTCTCTGATTGGTAGCCGGAGTTGTCGGCAATTTTACTCTGGAGGATGGGGTCTTTGGGGATGGCGGGCTTTGGGGTGGACATCCATTGGTGTCTAGCGACATCTGCATCACGTCTTCTGTTTTCGGGCTGTATTTTTTTTTTCAAAGTGTCAGAGATCGTGCATACGCCTCCACAAGACGACTGGACGTTTTAGGGGGAAAAAAGAGAAATAAAAGACAACCAACAAACAGGAGAGAGAGAGAGAGAGAGAGAGAGAGAGAGAGAGAGAGAGAGAGAGAGAGAGAGAGAGAGCAGAACTAAGAAAACTTTATTCGATCAAGGATCGGGATTTTAGGCAGAACTTACATTCTTCCAATCTGTCCACTTGAGAGAGAGAGAGAGAGAGAGAGAAGAGAGAGAGAAGAGAGAGAGAGAGAGAGAGTGAGAGGAGATGTACGTGATGTCACGCAAGTGTCTGGTACACGCAAAGTCGGTTACGGTGTAGAAATTAGCTCCGGAATAAATGATTGGCAAAGTCACGCACACACACACACACACACACACACACACACACACACACACACACACACGAAATCGAACTGTCAAATGATTTTTATATGTTTCTCCTTCCTAGTCTTTGTATTTATCACATCGAACAAATATTCTCAAGTAAGCACTAATTTCTGCCCAAACCTTGCTTGTTCCTTTGTTTCTTCTCATCTGGTTAATGTCTCTTCACCACAAGTACAAGCTGACTCACATACATGCACATAAAGAGTTTTAACAACAGTATGAAACAAGCTACAAACAAACAATCCACCAAACAGTCTGAGAAATCCAAAATTAACTGATTGAATTGACGGCTTACTTTTATCACGCAATGCTTTTTCCTTTGCAGAATTACCTTCGTCATCATCATCATCAGCAGCAGCAGCAGCAGCAGCAGCAGCAGCAGTATCAGCATCATAATCATCATCATCATCATCTAAGTATAACCGTTTAGAAATGTACAAGAAGACGAACTGAAGCAAGAAGAGGAATAGGAGGGGGAAAGAGGTTGAGAAGAAGAAGAAGAAGAAGAAGAAGAAGAAGAAGAAGAAGAAGAAGACAGCAGCAAAACAACAACAGCAACAACAACAAGTCCATATTAATGGTGGCGGGGTCGTGGTGGTGGTGGTGGTGGTGATGATGATGATGATGATGATGAAGGTGGTGTGTGATGATGATGATGATGATGATGATGGATGATGATGATGATGATGATGATGATAAATGTAGAAGTAGTCAAAGTTCAGCCGTTGAGAACCAAAGAAGACAATACATAGTCAATGAAGAAGACAATACACAGTCAATGAAGAAGACAATACACAGTCAATGAAGAAGACAATACACAGTCAATGAAGAAGACAAGGGATAAAAAGAAGAAGAGGAAGATAATAAAGTAAAGAAGAGGACGACAATGAAGGTGAACAAGAAGAAGAGGAAGATAATAAAGTAAAGAAGAGGACGACAATGAAGGTGAGCAAGAAGAAGAGGAAGATAATAAAGTAAAGAAGAGGACGACAATGAAGGTGAGCAAGAAGAAGAGGAAGATAATAAAGTAAAGAAGAGGACGACAATGAAGGTGAGCAAGAAGAAGAGGAAGCTAATAAAGTAAAGAAGAGGACGACAATGAAGGTGAGCAAGAAGAAGAGGAAGCTAATAAAGTAAAGAAGAGGACGACAATGAAGGTGAGCAAGAAGAAGAGGAAGATAATAAAGTAAAGAAGAGGACGACAATGAAGGTGAGCAAGAAGAAGAGGAAGCTAATAAAGTAAAGAAGAGGACGACAATGAAGGTGAGCAAGAAGAAGAGGAAGCTAATAAAGTAAAGAAGAGGACGACAATGAAGGTGAGCAAGGATGAGGGGACGAGTGAAGACAGGAATGAGAAGAAGGAGAGAAAGGGGCAGGGGGGGGGGGGCGGCTTTCCAAGTCCAAAGAGCAATGACTCCTTCCCACTGTTCACACCCAGGCAGATCAAACAGGTCATGTTAAGACATGGCACAGCTGTCAACTGTTTACACCCAGGCACATCAAACAGGTCATGTTAAGACATGGCACAGCTGTCAACTGTTTACACCCAGGCACATCAAACAGGTCTTGTTAAGACATGGCACAGCTGTCAACTGTTTACACCCAGGCAGATCACACAGGTCATGTTAAGACATGGCACAGCTGTCTAAACCTACACTGAGCGTCAGAACAAACAAGCCACGATGCTGTACACCGGAAGAAAGAGAGACAGAGACAGACAGAGAGACAGAGACAGAGAGATAGAGAAGGCTTAAACGAAAGTGTATGAAACAAAGAAGGAAAATCGTTACACATCGTGAAACAAAGAAGGAAAATCGTTACACATCGTGAAACAAAGAAGGAAATCGTTACACACGTGAAACAAAGGAAAATCGTTACACATCGTGAAACAAAGAAGGAAAATCGTTACACATCGTGAAACAAAGAAGGAAAATCGTTACACATCGTGAAAAAAGAAGGAAAATCGTTACACATCGTGAAACAAAGAAGGAAAATCGTTACACATCGTGAAACAAAGAAGGAAAATCGTTACACATCGTGAAAAAAAAAAGAAAAAAACGAATCAAAAGGAAAAAAGTAAGAAAAAAAAACAATGAACATGGACACAAAATATGAACGACTGAATACGAACTATAAACTAATCAATCAGCAAACAGTGAACTCATATTCTATGGAAAAAAAAAAAAAAAAAAAACCTTAAAAAAAATAAACACTGAATGAAATACACAAACTGAAAAGAAAGAATGAAGTATGAAAGACGAGAGAAAGAGAGAGAAAAAAAAACTATACACAAAAGAACAAACGAATGACGGAAGAACGAAACGATTTATTTGTGCAAGAGAAGCACACACACACACACACACACACACACACACACACACACACACACACACACAAAGAAAAAAGAAAGAAAGAAAAGACAAATAGGAGAGATAGAGGGGAGGGGATGGAGGGGGGGGGGGAATGATAAGAAAGAAAGAAAAAAAAAAACTTCAGTAGGAGAGAAGTTATAGAGACGACAACGACGAGGACGTCGACAACAGAAGAAAAAAGGAAGGGGAGGAGGAGGAGGAGGAAGAGGAGGAGGAGGAGGAAAAGGAAAGGACCGAAGTTTGAAAAGGAAAAATGCACTAAAGAAAGACAATAAGAGAGTAAAGGAAAAACAGGTAAACCACATGATAGTGCAGATAAGAACAAAAGTAGATATCAGATGAATTAGCAAACACACACACACACACACACACACACACACACACACCACACACACACAGAGACAGAGAGAGAGAGAGAGAGAGAGAGAATACATACATACATACATACATACATACATACATACATACATATATACATACATACATACATGCATGCATGCATGCACACATACATACATACATGAATAAGAGAACAACAGGAATGAAGAAAAACAGTACAGAAATAAAAGAAGCAAAACCAACAAATTGTAAAAGAGAGACAGACAGACAGACAGAGACAGAGAGAAGGAAGGAGGGAAGAATGAAAAAAAAACAGAAGAACGAAAGGAAACAGAAAGAAGGAAGGAAGGAAACAAACACAAAAAGAAGGAAAAAAATAAGAAAAAAAAAAGAAATGAAAGAAAAGAAAGAAAGAAAGGGAGAAAAGAAAAGAAAAGAAAAAAGAACAGAGCAGAAAGAAAGAAAGAAAGAAAGAAAGAAAAGGAAAGAGTAACCAAAGACGTGTTGGTGTTTAAGGGGCAAAATGGCAGACGGTCAACACAGGGAGTTATTTTGTTCTGCGTTGGCTGTAATCTGCCAAGTCGGCCACCCGACCCCAACAAGCGGGTGGGACAAACGATGGAACCGCATGTCTGTGTTTTGCCACTTCCTTCACAACCAATTTGTAGGAACTGGGAATTTCTCTCTCTCTCTCTCTCTCTCTCTCTCTCTCTCTCTCTCTCTCTCTCTCTCTCTCTCTCTCTCTCAAGGACAGGTTGGAAGAATAGGCTCTGCCTAAAATCTGGATCTTTGTTCAAGTTAAGGTTTTCCGAGTTCTGAGTTCTCTCTCTCTCTCCTCTCTCTCTCTCTCTCTCTCTCTCTCTCTCTCTCTCTTGTGCGTGTGTGTGTGTGTGTGTGTGTGTGTGTGTGTGTGTGTGTGTGTGTGTGTGTGTGTGTGTGTGTATGTGTGTGTGCATGTGTGTAAGTGCGAGCGTGCGTGTGCGTGTGATGGAGAGGGCGGACACTAATGTCTAGAGACTTTGTCAGTGAAGGCAGTGGCACAGGGGCACAGAGAGGCACTGACACTGACACTGGCACTTTGTTGCAATCCTTCTGGCTCGTTACAACCCCAGTGCGGAGATGAACCATTTAAAAACTATTAGCGAACTATTAGCGACGAGCAGGGGGGCAGAGCATTACTCAACACGTGGCTTCCGTAAACACACTCACATCCTCACACTCACACGCCCACGCCCACGTAGACAACTACGTTAACCAGCAGTACGTTAGCGTTCTATTTCCATGCGTACGTACAAAAATGGTAATGATAAATACAAGACTCGACCATCCACCTGTAACTAGCTGAATACATAACGCCCATGACATGCCACTCCTTAGTTTACCATCATCTTGTGTCCATGACATGCCACTCCTTAGTTTACCATCATCTTGTGTCCATGACATGCCACTCCTTAGTTTACCATCATCTTGTTTCTTGCACCAGTGTTAGTTAGATCGAGATTTTCTTGTTTTTTCGTATTCTTTGCCTCTACAAAAAAAAAAGTTTGAAACGATATTATCATGTCCTCACTTTTGGACACAGTAAATTATGTCTTCTCAAAAGAGGTAAAGAAAACAAACACAGATTTGCTTCAGGAGAAATCATACGCAGGACAATGGAAAATAAAATGATTAGCATCTTCCTACAACACATCAAACACAAATCATCGGTTTGCTGGTCGTCAATAAACAACTTCCGGTTAGCATTTAATCCAGGAGTTCTCATTCTCGGTCTGGCGAAAGACGTCGATGTCACTTATTTGTAATGACTGAGACATGTTTTTTCAGCCTGAGTTTTCTTTCGTTGACATTAATCTCTTCCATTCTATTAAATCTGTTTCTGACCTTCGTTAACACCCTCCAAAACCTCTAACAGTTCTTTTCGTTTGCATACACTCTTTATCAAACAATTCGTTCGTCTGTCTCTTTCATTCTGTTACTTACCCGAACAGTACACGCTGCCGCTCCATATAATATACTATGCACAAAAAGAAACGCATATTTTTAATTCAGTCATTTCATGCGTCATTTAGCATTCAAAATATTACAACCACAGAAGAAATAAGACATCAATCTACTGTTATGTCTATTCATTATGTCTGACTATTCACACTGGACAGAGTTCCCTGCTATACAGGGCATGTTTCTGTCAAAATTTTCCTTAATATTTTCAGGGGAAAAAAATATGCGTTTCTTGTTGTGCACAGTATATAATGCATTAACAAAAATATCAATACATCCATTGATATCATCATTGAAAGTCGCTTTCCATCTCTTCAACCAATCTTTCAAGTGAATTCATTCATCTTTGTTCATTTCCATCTCTTCAACCAATCTTTCAACTCAAGTGAATTCATTCATCTTTGTTCATTTCCACGTGTTCATCAGACCGCGTCATTCTTGTCCCTCGTTTTCTGCTAACACGTTCTCCCCTTTCTCATTCTTGTCGTTCTTCCATGTCAACTCAACCGGTAAACGCCAAGAGAGTAAACTATCTCCTACATATGCCACAATTCATGAACAGTTCTGATGAAGCAATGTAACAATCGATCACACAACTCCCGTGCAATGAGACACAAAGTAAGTTCACCCTTGACATCTGCATTGCAGTTTCCATTGACCATAAACAGATCACGCATGTAACAAACTTCATGAAGAGAAGTTCCACACTTGCTAACAAACTGTCCTGTTTGAACAGAGCATCACAGACTCATCTTGCTCATGACGTTCCTAGTTAAAGCTACAAGTCATTCCTCGGCCTTCAGGCTGTTCGTTTCCCGTTCTGGCATTCACATCAGCGGTTACCATGACAC
>CM065735.1:2874027-2884027 GCA_033310375.1 Conus canariensis
TTTCATGTTTCCTCTCTCCAACATTCATCATTTCATGTTTCCCTCTCGTCCAACATCATCATTTTCATTTTCCTCGTCATCATCATCTTTCTGTCCCTCCGTCCATCATTCATCATTTTCATGTTTCCCTCCGTCCAACATTCATCATTTTCATGTTTCCCTCCGTCCAGCATTCATCATTTTCATGTTTCCCTCCGTCCAGCATTCATCATTTTCATGTTTCCCTCTCTCTAACATTCATCATTTTCATGTTTCCCTCCGTCCAACATTCATCATTTTCATGTTTCCCTCTCTCCAACATTCATCATTTTCATGTTTCCCTCTCTCCAACATTCATCATTTTCATGTTTCCCTCTCTCCAACATTCATCATTTTCATGTTTCCCTCTCTCCAACATCCATCATTTTCATGTGTCCCTCCGTCCAGCATTCATCATTTTCATGTTTCCCTCTCTCCAACATTCATCATTTTCATGTGTCCCTCCGTCCAGCATCCATCATTTTCATGTTTCCCTCTCTCCAACATTCATCATTTTCATGTTTCCCTCCGTCCATCATTCATCATTTTCATGTTTCCCTCCGTCCATCATTCATCATTTTCATGTTTCCCTCCGTCCATCATTCATCATTTTCATGTTTCCCTCCGTCCAACATTCATCATTTTCATGTTTCCCTCGTCCATCATTCATCATTTTCATGTTTCCCTCTCTCCAACATTCATCATTTTCATGTTTCCCTCCGTCCACATTCATCATTTCATGTTTCCCTCCGTCCAACATTCATCATTTTCATGTTTCCCTCCGTCCATCATTCATCATTTTCATGTTTCCCTCCGTCCAACATTCATCATTTTCATGTTTCCCTCCGTCCATCATTCATCATTTTCATGTTTCCCTCCGTCCAGCATTCATCATTTTCATGTGTCCTCCGTCCAGCATTCATCATGTTCATGTGTCCCTCCGTCCAACATTCATCATTGTCATGTTTCCCTCCGTCCATCATTCATCATTGTCATGTTTCCCTCTCTCCAACATTCATCATTTTCATGTTTCCCTCTCTCCAACATTCATCATTTTCATGTTTCCCTCTCTCCAACATTCATCATTTTCATGTTTCCCTCTCTCCAGCATTCATCATTTTCATGTTTCCCTCTCTTCAACATTCATCATTTTCACGTTTCCCTCCGTCCAGCATTCATCATTTTCATGTTTCCCTCTCTCCAACATCCATCATTTTCACGTTTCCCTCCGTCCAGCATTCATCATTTTCATGTTTCCCTCTCTCCAACATCCATCATTTTCATGTTTCCCTCTCTCCAACATCCATCATTTTCATGTTTCCCTCCGTCCAGCATTCATCATTTTCATGTTTCCCTCTCTCCAACATTCATCATTTTCATGTTTCCCTCTCTCCAACATTCATCATTTTCATGTTTCCCTCTCTCCAACATCCATCATTTTCATGTTTCCCTCCGTCCAGCATTCATCATTTTCATGTTTCCCTCTCTCCAACATTCATCATTTTCATGTTTCCCTCCGTCCAGCATTCATCATTTTCATGTTTCCCTCTCTCCAACATTCATCATTTTCATGTTTCCCTCCGTCCAGCATTCATCATTTTCATGTTTCCCTCTCTCCAACATTCATCATTTTCATGTTTCCCTCCGTCCAGCATCCATCATTTTCATGTTTCCCTCTCTCCAACATTCATCATTTTCATGTTTCCCTCTGTCCAGCATTCATCATTTTCATGTTTCCCTCCGTCCAGCATTCATCATTTTCATGTTTCCCTCCGTCCATCATTCATCATTTTCATGTTTCCCTCCGTCCAGCATCCATCATTTTCATGTTTCCCTCTGTCCAGCATCCATCATTTTCATGTTTCCCTCCATCCAGCATTCATCATTTTCATGTTTCCCTCTCCCAACATCCATCATTTTCATGTTCTCCCTCTCTCCAACATCCATCATTTTCATGTTTCCCTCTCTCCAACATCCATCATTTTCATGTTTCCCTCCATCCAGCATCCATCATTTCATGTTTCCCTCTCTCCAACATTCATCATTTTCATGTTTCCCTCTCTCCAACATTCATCATTTTCATGTTTCCCTCCGTCCGTCATTCATCATTTTCATGTTTCCCTCCGTCCAACATTCATCATTTTCATGTTTCCCTCTCTCCAACATTCATCATTTTCATGTTTCCCTCTCTCTAACATTCATCATTTTCATGTTTCCCTCTCTCCAACATTCATCATTTTCATGTTTCCCTCTCTCCAACATTCATCATTTTCATGTTTCCCTCTCTCCAACATTCATCATTTTCATGTTTCCCTCTCTCCAACATTCATCATTTTCATGTTTCCCTCCATCCAGCATCCATCATTTTCATGTTTCCCTCTCTCCAACATTCATCATTTTCATGTTTCCCTCTCTCCAACATTCATTATTTTCATGTTTCCCTCCGTCCATCATTCATCATTTTCATGTTTCCCTCCGTCCATCATTCATCATTTTCATGTTTCCCCTCTCTCCAGCTTCCATTCATTTTCATGTTTCCCTCCATCCAGCATCCATCATTTTCGCATCATCCTCTTCACCACGCTCGTCATTCACCATTTCCACTTTTTCTTCTCTAATTTTATCTGCCATTCGTCATTCTCTCGTTCTTTTCTGATCACGTCCAGCATTCGTCATTCTGTCGTTCCCTTCTCATTCCATTCATCATTGGATCACTCTGACGATGTCCGATCTCCATGCACTCCATGATTCCCACGTTCTTCTCTCTTTCCTCCTTTCTCTCATCCAGTTTCCCTTTCATCCTTCTCCCCTTCTCCTTTCCTCTGTTTGCTGTCATCATCCCCTTGTTTCCTTTGTTCTATTGTGGCCATCACTGCACCATTCCCACGCTGTCCAGTGTTCATCAGTCCATCGATCCCACACCCCTCTCTTCTTTTCCGTCATTCCCGTCCTCCATCGTTCTCACGTTGTTTTCCTGACCACAATTCTGTCCGTCATCTTTCATATCATCATTCATCATTCTCATAATTAGTTTTCTTTTCACCTCCTGTTTATAGATATCTATTTCTTTTTTTTCATCCCATCCCTCATTCGTGCTTCTGATGCTTGAATCACCTTGATCGTTTGTCATCTCATGTTCTTCTTTCGTCCATCTTTTTATCAATTTGGCGTTTGCCTGCTGTCTTCCAATCACGGCCATATGCGCCATCCTCAGTGTCTTGCCTTCTCCGCTGAACTGCCCTTCATCACTCTCACGTTAGTCTCCCAGTATTTCCTTCGTATTTTTCACATCCTTCTCCTATCTCCCTTTCATCTTTCTCGCGTTCTCTTTTTATCCTGTCTGTCATAGGTTTTATTCCGTCCATTATTCGCCCTGTTTCCTTCACGTGGTGTCCCTCTTTCGTCATTCTCACTGTCTTTTCTCAGTCCGTTCATACTTAGGTTCTAGCCCGCCGATCATTCACTACATTCTTGTTCTTGTCAGTCAGTCAGTCATAACCTTCACAGTTCTCGTTGTGTCTGTTATAATATATATATAATATATATATATATATATGTGTGTGTGTGTGTGTGTGTGTGTGTGTGTGTGTGTGTGTGTGTGTGTGTGTGTGTGTAGTGTAGTGTAGTGTAGTGTAGTGTCCTCTTTTCATAAAGTTGAGTGTCCCCCACCCCCACCCACCCACCCCAACCACCCCCACCCCGGGCTTTCATGTCCATTTTCTAAATTGCTTTACGTCTTACCAAAAAGGATTCGTGCACACTGTTTATGAAGATTAGCCACCCCATACACCCCCCCCCCCCCCCCCCCCCCCCGTCCCCCCACTACATCCCACAGGGTTTCATGTCCTCTTTCTGTCAGGTTTAGTGAAACTTTTTTCCACCATTGGGTTTGGTATCTATCATCTTTCTGTATGAGTATTTCATTCTCTTCACCACCACCCCTCCCTCCCCCCCCCCCCCCCCATCCCACTATTTCGTGTCATATCCATAAAGTTTGGTGCACCCATCCCCATCCCCTCTCTGGGGTTTGTGCCCGCTTTCTATAAGGTTCAGCATCTCTTTCTATAAGGTTCAGTATCTCTTTCTATAAGGTTCAGCATCTCTTTCTATAAGGTTCAGTATCTCTTTCTATAAGGTTCAGTATCTCTTTCTATAAGGTTCAGCATCTCTTTCTATAAGGTTCAGCATCTCTTTCTATAAGGTTCAGCATCTCTTTCTATAAGGTTCAGTATCTCTTTCTATAAGGTTCAGTATCTCTTTCTATAAGGTTCAGCATCTCTTTCTATAAGGTTCAGTATCTCTTTCTATAAGGTTCAGCATCTCTTTCTATAAGGTTCAGTATCTCTTTCTATAAGGTTCAGTATCTCTTTCTATAAGTTTCAAACATCTCTTTCTATAAGGTTCAGTATCTCTTTCTATAAGGTTCAGTATCTCTTTCTATAAGGTTCAGTATCTCTTTCTATAAGGTTCAGCATCTCTTTCTATAAGGTTCAGCATCTCTTTCTATAAGGTTCAGTATCTCTTTCTATAAGGTTCAGCATCTCTTTCTATAAGGTTCAGCATCTCTTTCTATAAGGTTCAGCATCTCTTTCTATAAGGTTCAGCATCTCTTTCTATAAGGTTCAGCATCTCTTTATCCCTAGCACGGTTCCATTCCTCTTTTTATAATGTTCGGCGTCTACTCTCAACCCCCTCCTCCCCCCCCCCCCCCCTTCTCCCAACCAGGGTATTGTATCCTCTTCCTACAAGGTGCTGTGTCTCCTTTCCCCTACAGGGTTTCGTGTCGTCTTTCCATAAGGTTCTGTGTCTCTTCCCACTCCACCCCACTCCTCCCCTCCATCCACCCCAGTTTTGTGTCGTCTTTCCATAAGGTTCTCTGTCTCTTCCCACTCCATCCCACTCCTCCCCTCCATCCACCCCAGTTTTGTGTCGTCTTTCTGTCAGAAAATAGATGTCTCTTTTTCCCCCTGGGCCATGATGTGTCTCATTTCCATCAAGTTCGGTGTTTCAGTTTCTCGCCACAGGTTTTCGTGTTCTCCTCTCATAAGGTTCGATCCAGTTGTCTCTTTTCACTCTGACAGGGTTCTCTTTCTACAAGGTTTGGTGTTTCTTAAACATCCTCCACCCCACCTCCTCAACGTTTCATGTCTTCTCTCTACAAGGTATGGAGTCTCTTCCCCCATCCTCCACCCCACCTCCTCAACGTTTCATGTCTTCTTTCTACAAGGTATGGAGTCTCTTCCCCCATCCTCCTCCCCACCTCCTCAACGTTTCATGTCTTCTCTCTACAAGGTTCAGTGTGTCTTTTTCCCTATCACAGGGTTTCGTGTTCTCTTTGTGTAAGGTCCAGTGTCTCCTCCCCGGGTCCCACTCCCCGTGGGTTTCGTGCGTTCTTTCTGCAAGGTTCCGTGTCTCTTTTCATGTACAGGGTTTTGTGTCTTCTTTCAGGTTCAATATCCTCTTTCTACAAGGTTCAGTGTGTCTTTTCCCCTATCACAGGGTTTCGTGTTCTCTTTGTGTAAGGTCCGGTGTCTCCTCCCCACCCGCTCCCCGTGGGTTTCGTGCGTTCTTTCTACAAGGTTCCGTATCTCTTTTCCAGGTACAGGGTTTTGTGTGCTCTTTCAGGTTCAATGTCCTCTTTCTACAAGGTTTGGTGTCTCTTTCCCACACACAGAATTTCGTGTCTCTTTTTTCTGTAAGATTCAGTATCTCTCCCCTCCCCCCCCCCCCCCCCCCCCCTACTCCCACCCCACTCTAGGATTTTGTGCCCTCTTTCTCTTGGGTTCGGCGAATTCTCCTCTCCTTCAGAGATGTTTTGCATTCTTTCTGTAAAGTTTAGTATCTCTTTTCCTTTTTCCATAAGACTGTCCGCCTCCCACTGTGACGAAACGCTTGACAAAACCATCCGATCGGTCCCACTAAAATCCCAAACAAAAAAATAGATTTCAAATCTATACCCACTCCCCCCTCTCCCCCTTTCTCCCGCTTAGTGCAAATCGCACGGCCGACACGAACCATGACAGATGAAGAAATTGCGTCACGATAAACTCGTGATGCCTTTCGTTCTTGTTGACCTACCCCCCCCCCCTCCTCTCTCTCTCCTCTCTCTCTCTCTCTCTCTCAACTCTCCTTCCCCACTCCGAGTAGCTAGAGACAGTAAAATTTCAATTTCATTGTGGCAATGGCCCGTCTCGCACCCCCCCCCCCCCCTCCCCTTCCCGGCGCTAGCTTCACACACCATCCCCCCTCTATCCCGTGAAAACAAAGGCCTCTGCCGTGCTCTTCCCCCACCACCACTCACCCCCACCCCCCCCCTCCCCTTCATATCTACAGTTCGTGCACTGGATGAACTGTAACGTATGTCACGGGAATCGTTCCACGATAGTATGTATCCATACGGACGCATAAATTAAACTGGCCGCGGATGTCCGTGAGCTATGCCGATTAGGATCAAACGGTTCCCGAGGCGACTAGTGATAAGACTAGATCCCTCCCCCTCTCACCCCTGATGTGTGAGTGGCAGGTTGTCAAAATCGAATCTGGCAACTAGAATGCACATATACCAGACACACAGCGTTCACCTTCACTGACCCCTCAAGACTACCTGTAGACCAGACGAGAGGAAGACAAAAGAGACAACTAGAGAAGGCGTGGGACAATCCCGGTAACCTCGTTGATCTCCAGTCATTCACTGTTCATTCCCAGGAAAAGTGAGTTGGAATTCTGTTTTACATTTTTGAATCTATGTATGGATTTTATGTAGGTTGTGTGCGTTAACATTGTAACTTTGTACAAATGCTTAGCAACATGTATCAAACTGATGAATGATTATTCTGTGTAAGAGTTGGCTTGCCATCATATGGCAAAAGCTCTCTCCCAGTGGTTATGATTCTTTGTTAACTATCTGATCACTGTTCTTTGTATTCACCCTGACTTTTGCCAGTAGGCAATTCTGTCTGTTAAGATAATAATTAAATGATTAATGTTGGTCAGGAAAACAGTATGCCTGTGCTAGGTTAAGAACTGCTACCCTCATTTATAAATACTGGTGATTGTTGGAATGATTTGTGGTGTATGACTTTGTCTACACCACATGTGTACTTGGACTCAGTGTAGCCCAAGTCAGTGTGATTTAATTCATAAGAAACATAGAAGAGTTGTCTGACTGAAACTATGTAACATGGTATTACTGTCTCCTACCCTTTTGTAAGCTTAACTTAGTCTTTAATTTAAACAAAAGTGGAGATTAATGGATATAGCAGAAACTCTACCATAGAGAATACTTTGCTGGCTGAGTCTCACACCTGTACTGAAAGTAAACAAGGGTAAATGTGGGCACTTGACAAACAGCCATCAGATTCTCACCTACAGACCAAGTTCTCTTTATCGCAGAACTGGGATCCTGGACACGCGATCCTGGTCAGGCTATCCTGGACACGCTACACATTGCAGCTGGACCAGAAGCTGGGACTTCGCCCAACACCAGGGTGACACCAGACACAACCAATCTACACCAGTGGGGCAGTCACCAACCACAGGAGAGATCAACTACCCTCTCTGAAGCAAAGCTAAGTTAGCTTACCACCTGGACTCAAAACCATCAGACCCTTGCCCTCACTTTATGATGACACAGGGAGATCCCCTGTATGCCAACTTAAGCTTACCGCACCAAGTGCAGGCGAGTAAAGTAGGAGTGAGGGAGGGTCCCCTCATTGTGGTAGTCCAATAAGAATTAGACCCTAGCCTATAGAACTGACCCGCTAATACTTACCTATGTGTAAACAATAAAAGTTGATGTGTGAAAGTGCACTTAACTTGTGGCAGTTCTTTGTTGTTCAATCAAATGTTGAATGTTTGAACTTCTCTCTTCAATTCTGTCTCTTGGAGCTACAAGTACTTATAATAGTACAGGCCTAAGGAAAACTATCTCAGAGCCACTGTTCTGTATTTTACCCAGTCCCGGAATCAAATAAAAATTTCTTCGATGACTAGTACCGGAAAGTTGCTCCTTCCACCACTAGTAAGAGAGAGGGTGTAGGTGAAATGCTATGATAATTCCCATTGAGAAATTATCCCTAGTCCTTCCCCTAGAGGACCCACCTAACACTTACTCATCTCGTCACACCCACCAAGGCTTTTCATGTTCTGTATTAGCTTTGGTGACTTTTGATTACCCCCCCCCCCCCCCCCCCCGTTCCCTTGGTTTCCATGTCCTATATCAGGCTTGGTGTCTGTTTAGCCCCTGTAGGCTTTCATGTCCTCTTTTTTTTAAGGCTTAGTGTTCCCCAGGCTTAGTGTCCCCCAGGCTTAGTGTCCCCCAGGCTTAGTGCCCCCCAGGCTTAGTGTCCCCCAGGCTTAGTGTCCCCCAGGCTTAGTGTCCCCCAGGCTCAGTGTCCCACAGGCTTAGTGTCCCACAGGCTTAGTGTCCCCCAGGCTTAGTGTCCCCCAGGCTTAGTGTCCCACAGGCTTAGTGTCCCACAGGCTCAGTGTCCGCTTTTAAAAGGGCTAAGCGTCTTTTAATCCCACACGGTTTGGTGTCCACTTACTATGAGGCTCAGTGTCCCCCAGGCTTAGTGTCCCACAGGCTCAGTGTCCGCTTTTAAAAGGGCTAAGCGTCTTTTAATCCCACACGGTTTGGTGTCCACTTACTATGAGGCTTAGTGTCCACTTTTAAAAGGGCTAAGCCTTTTTTAATCCCACGCGGTTTGGTGTCCACTTACTATGAGGCTTAGTGTCCACTTTTAAAAGGGCTAAGCCTTTTTTAATCCCACACGGTTTGGTGTCCACTTACTATGAGGCTTAGTGTCCACTTTTAAAAGGGCTAAGCCTCTTTTAATCTCACACGGTTTGGTGTCCACTTACTATGAGGCTTAGTGTTTCCTCCCTTACCCCCTCCCTCACCAGCGTTTTGTGGCTTCCTTCTGGAAGGTTTAGAAACTCTTTCCTACTACTGGGTTTTAGGTCATCTTAGCATAAGGTAACTATTCTACCTCTTCCAGTAGCGAGGACTGCTGTACTCCCATATGATGGACAAACCGGATAAACATGAAGAGAGAGAGAGAGAGAGAGAGAGAGAGAGAGAGAGAGAGAGAGAGAGAGAATCACTAAGCCCTGATCTGTCGGCCTGTCAGACAGAGATAATGAAGAAGACAATGACAGACATTGACGTGAAGATCATCCATCATCCCCATTAGTCCTAACCCTCCTACATCCTGCACACATCCATCCCCCTCCCCTGGTCCCCCCCCACCTCCTCCTTCTCCCTGCACCCTACTCACCTCTTCCCTGCGCACTGTCCTTCCCCTCCCTTCCCCCTCGTTGTAGCCGGCTTCGCTTCCATATAGGTATTGGCTGTGGCTACACGCCTTGATTAAGATTTTGCACCAAATCACGAATCCAGAAACCTACATTCTTATTTAAATCACAATATAATCCGTGTTAGCATTATAGGCCTAGAATAAGTCTGAGCCAGCGATTGATATCAAACTGATAATTGATCGAAAGAACAACACCCCTACCACTCGTTTTAGGGGATTTCCACCTATGATATTATTTACAATCTTCAAATACATGACCTTTCCCTTAGCTGACGTCACATTTCAGGCCTTCGCACTCACCCGTGACCCTATCTTTGCGTCAGGTAGTGTCCCCCATCTCCCGAAATAGTCCCATTCCTTTGATTTTAATCTGTCTGCTTGGAACCAGCTGGCTTGTACCTTGATGGAACCAGCTGGCTTGTACCTTGATGGAACCACCTGGCTTGTACCTTGATGGAACCACCTGGCTTGTACCTTGATGGAACCACCTGGCTTGTACCTTGATGGAACCACCTGGCTTGTACCTTGATGGAACCACCTGGCTTGTACCTTGATGGCCATAATATGAAAGAAAACAAAGAGAATCAACTTTCAGATACAATAGTAAAAAAAAAAAATAATAAAAAAAATAAAATAAAATGTTTTAAAAACCCTGAAAACAATGT
>CM065735.1:2886527-2891527 GCA_033310375.1 Conus canariensis
CAGCTTCTTATTGTTGTCATTGTTATCGTTATGATTTTCAACACCAGCTTCTTATTGTTGTCATTGTTATCGTTATGATTTTGAACACCAGTATTAGTATTACTATCCTTATTATCTCTGTCCCTGTTCGCCTCTCTTTTTTCCTCACATTCTCCTTCTACTTCTTCTCTTTTTCCTCTTCCTTTTTTGTTGTCGATGTTTTAAATGTTTTCACTGTTGTTGCTATTATTGCTCTTCTCCTTCTCTCCCCCCCCCTCCCCCATGCTCTCGTTTCTCCTCCTCCTCGTCCTTCTATTCTTTCCCCTTCTGTTCCTCTTTGTTCTTCCTTTCCATCTTCTTCTCCTTCTTCTTCTTCTTCTCCTTCTCCTTCTTCTTCTTCTTCTTCTTCACCTATTTCTTCAACTTCCCATCCTTTCTTTTCATCTTCTTCTCCGCCTACTACTTGTTTTTTTTTTTTTTTCCATCATCTTCTCGTCTTTCTCGTTTCCTGTTTTCGCCACCTCGTTTTGACAACCGAACACCCAATGCGGGAGGCACCTCTTAACTTTTCATTCCCACACAAACAGCTCCAGAGACTTGATCGAACTCTTTTTCATCCCAGTGGAGGATAGAATCTATACAAACTCTCAACGTGTATTCTGAGAGGCAGTTTGGAGCTGACTGTAAAAACTCTGGCATAAATATGCAGGATTAGGATTGTTGGCATTTTGTCTGACCTGTTTCTTCGGCCAACTTTTGTAGAAGATGGCGGGGAATGTGTTGACACGAAAACATGGGATAGCGAAAGGAGTGTGGTGAGAGCAGTGTGGATTGGGGAACGGTTGGGATTGGAGAGGTCGGGAGGAGGGGGGAGGGGGGCGGGGGGCACTGCTCACTGATCCCGGAGCTTACCAGTGCCGTGGTGGATCCGCCAAGATGACCGCTGCACCAGTGGTCTCCCTTTCTGACGAGGGTCTGGCTTTTGCAGAGCCAGTCCCTGTCCACTCAGCCATGGTGTCTGTCCATCTCTGTCTCTGTCTGTCCTGTCTCCTCTTCCCTGTCCACTCAGCCATGTTGTCTGTCTGTCCATCTCTTTCTCTGTCTGCCCTGTCTCCTCCTCCCTGTCCATTCAGCCATGGTGTCTGTCCACCTCTTTCTCTGTCTGCCCTGTCTCCTCTTCCCTGTCCACTCAGCCATGTTGTCTGTCTGTCCACCTCTTTCTCTGTCTGCCCTGTCTCCTCCTCCCTGTCCACTCAGCCATGGTGTCTGTCCACCTCTTTCTCTGTCTGCCCTGTCTCCTCCTCCCTGTCCACTCAGCCATGTTGTCTGTCTGTCCATCTCTTTCTCTGTCTGCCCTGTCTCCTCCTCCCTGTCCACTCAGCCATGATGTCTGTCCATCTCTTTCTCTGTCTGCCCTGTCTCCTCCTCCCTGTCCACTCAGCCATGTTGTCGTCTGTCCATCTCTTTCTCTGTCTGCCCTGTCTCCTCCTCCCTGTCCACTCAGCCATGGTGTCTGTCCACCTCTTTCTCTGTCTCCTCCTCCCTGTCCACTCAGCCATGGTGTCTGTCTGTCCATCTCTTTCTCTGTCTGTCTGTCTCCTCTTCCCTGTCCACTCAGCCATGGTGTCTGTCCACCTCTTTCTCTGTCTGCCCTGTCTCCTCCTCCCTGTCCACTCAGCCATGGTGTCTGTCTGTCCACCTCTTTCTCTGTCTGCCCTGTCTCCTCTTCCCTGTCCACTCAGCCATGATGTCTGTCCATCTCTTTCTCTGTCTGTTCTGTCTCCTCTTCCCTGTCCACTCAGCCATGTTGTCTGTCTGTCCATCTCTTTCTCTGTCTGTCCATCTCTGTCTCTCCTGTCTCCTCTTCCCTGTCCATTCAGCCATGTTGTCTGTCTATCTTTTTCTCTGTCTGTCCTATCTCTTCTCCTCCCCTGCAATGTTCTCTGGAGGGATTGGGGGAGGGTCTTGACTGATGTTGACCAATATTTAGATCACTTCAGCTTTTTTGTCCTTACTGTGGTGTCCAGGTCTCTGTAGTGACCCAAGCGATGTCTGATTGTTCTGTGGACGTCGTCGTTTGTGACATGCATAGTATAGGAAATACTGAGCACTAGTCTGTCGCACCGCACCTCCACTGCTTAGGTCAGGGATGGGGGTACGTAAACACACAAAGATGTACATTTATAATTACAAACAAGTTACATATGTTCTCTGTTTAAATAACAGCAGTGTTGTGCTGTGTTGTTCTGTATTAGGTGTGTGGATGCGTTTCTTAGGATGTTGCTCATATTTCCAGACCAACACTGCAGGTTCTGTATATCTCGGGCCTGGTTGACCACATACATCCTAAAAGGAAGCATAGAGTCCAGCCCTGTCATGCACTGTCTCATAAAGTTGGGATTCCATAGGATCGTCTTCATCAAGCTCATATTTATCGATCACCTTAACCTATGAAATAAAAAGAACGCCGAGATATCGCCAATTCATCAATTAAAAATCAGTAAAATGTTATCAGGCATATATACTGGAAGAGAGAGGAGCAGCCCAATTGTATACACTCTTTTAGTATTTTTTTTACAGTTCAATAGCATAATACTGCTCTCTCTCTCTCTCTCTCTCTCTCTCTCTCTCTCTCTCTCTCTCTCTCTCTCTCTCTCTCTCTCTCTCAACCTTGCAGGGATAGATTCTAATTCCGGAGCCTCTTACCACAATTGTCATATTTTTTTCAATCTTAAAGCTTTAAACAGCGATTTCCGGAGAAAACGGAAATACATTCTGCGTCCTCCTCCCGTCTCTCTTTCTCTTACCCCCCCCCCCCTCCCCATTCCCCTTCACAGATACACACCCACTTCCCCCACCCACCCCTTTCTCCAGACACTTCGCTCTGAAAGTAGAGGTGTTCCCAGCACCCCCTCCCCACTCACACACAAACCGGCATCCGACCCTTTTTTCTCCCTCCCAACGAACTCAACAGCTTCCAGGGAATTGTAAACCTCTAAAGAGAAACCGGACCCCCCAGCCCACCCCTCCCCCTCCCCCTCCCTCGGACGAAGTGATCCGCTTCTGTCTTGTTCTCTTTATTGCGTCCCCGTCCCTGCACCTCCATCCCCCTTCCCCTTTCCCCTCTCAGCATCACCCCTCCCCCTATAATTCATCAAATGTCACGCAGTGTTCGCGCTCGGACACACACGCATGCACGCGCGCGCGCGGCGCACACACACACACCACACACACACACACCACACACACGCACGCACGCACGCACGCACGCACGCACGCACAAACCCGCGCGCGCGCGCGCGTGGACACACACACACACACACACACACACACACAACACCACACATACACACACACGCACGCACGTACGCACGCATGCGCGCACGCAGGCACGCACGCACGCACACACACACACACATACACACATAGGCGCGCGCGCACGCACACACACACACACACACACACACACACACACACACCACGCACGCACGCACGCACGCACGCACGCACCACACACACACACACACACACACACACCACAACACACACACACACCGTACTCTCTGACAAGCTTTTTCAACTTGTTTGTTTGGATGTTTGTCTGCCTTCACGATGATGTATATACCTCGTGTCACGTGCCTTGAGGAAGGCCAAAGGTCGAAACATTGAGACAAAAATCAATACACGTGTTGTGTGTCTTTTTTTTTTTAATCTTTGAACGTTTATATCTATCTATCTGTCTGTCTGTCTCTCTGTCTTTCTATCTATCTGTCTGTCTATTTATTTATCTATCTATATATCTATCTATCTGTCTGTCTGTCTGTCTATCTATCAATCTATCTATCTATCTGTCTGTCTATTTGTCTGTCTGTCTGTCGGTAAATCTTTCTGTCTGTCAGACAGACGGACAGACAGACAGACGGTCGGAAACAGGATGTCTGAGATGGAACCGACTCCCTCGGCACCGGCCAAGACAAACACACACAGCTCACTGCAAGTCAGGCCGACAGTTTCCCATCCATCCCCCCGCCCTGCCAATGGCTGGCTGTCTGACCCAGGAAATGGCAGACAGCAACAGACAGCCTGGGCTGAAGGGCAGGCCGCCGCTCTGCTGCTGCTGCTGCTGCTGCTGCTGCTGCTGCCGATGTCAGACATCCCAGCCTCGTGGCTCTCAGTCTCCACAGACAGACAGACCCCATGGTGTTCACAGTGAAAGAGAGACCTGTGTTATCAATGTATATCAGACCCAAAGGCCAGGGGAGACCGAACAATCAGTTTAATGTCGCACATCCCTTTAGTGAGAGACGAAGGATTTCAGATACAATAGCATACAATCTTCTGTGAAGAGAAGTTAAAATCACACACACACACACACACACACACACACACACACACACACACATATATATATATATATATATATATATAGAGAGAGAGAGAGAGAGAGAGAGAGAGAGGGAGAGACAGAGAGAGAGAGAGAGACAGACACACACACACAGACACAGAGAGAGACACACATATAGAGAGAGAGAGAGAGAGAGAGAGAGAGAGAGAGAGAGAGAGAGAGAGAGAGAGAGAGAGAACTGGAGTGAAAAAGCACAACAAGCAATGTAAACAAATATATTCCAACATTTCGAGCGACTGCTCTTTTTCAAGAATGGCAGCTTGTTTAGTTGATGTCAAAAGTGTGAATGACATCACTGGGTCGATGCTGAAAGATTTCCATCCTGACAGAGGTGTAATCACCAAGTGATGCAGAGTCTGAGGCACTTTGGGGAGAGTAGGCGACTGCAGGGGATGGGGGTGGGTCTAGGATACGCAATACAGAGCAAAAGGAGAGAGAGAGAGAGAGAGAGAGAGAGAGAGAGAGAGAGAGAGAGAGAGAGAGAGAGAGAGAGAAAACAGATAGACAGAAAGAGAGACAGACAGACAGATCGTTTTTTTTTACGATGATCAATTGTACAGTCAAATGCTGATTATTCCCAGACTTGTTGGTACTCCTACAATAAGATCATAAAACA